>OZ038519.1:8590074-8627574 GCA_964036315.1 Acanthosepion esculentum | reverse complement strand
AGATAGATAGATAGATAGATAGATAGATAGATAGAAGTACAAGGTGAGATAGATAGATAGATAGATAGATAGATAGATAGAAGTACAAGGTGAGATAGATAGATAGATAGATAGATAGATAGAAGTACAAGGTGAGATAGATAGATAGATAGATAGATAGATAGATAGAAGTACAAGGTGAGATAGATAGATAGATAGATAGATAGAAGTACAAGGTGAGATAGATAGATAGATAGATAGAAGTACAAGGTGAGATAGATAGATAGATAGATAGATAGATAGATAGAAGTACAAGGTGAGATAGATAGATAGATAGATAGAAGTACAAGGTGAGATAGATAGATAGATAGATAGAAGTACAAGGTGAGATAGATAGATAGATAGATAGATAGATAGAAGTACAAGGTGAGATAGATAGATAGATAGACAGATAGATAGATAGAAGTACAAGGTGAGATAGATAGATAGATAGATAGAAGTACAAGGTGAGATAGATAGATAGATAGATAGAAGTACAAGGTGAGATAGATAGATAGATAGATAGATAGATAGATAGATAGATAGATAGAAGTACAAGGTGAGATAGATAGATAGATAGACAGATAGATAGATAGAAGTACAAGGTGAGATAGATAGATAGATAGACAGATAGATAGATAGAAGTACAAGGTGAGATAGATAGATAGATAGATAGAAGTACAAGGTGAGATAGATAGATAGATAGATAGATAGATAGATAGATAGATAGATAGAAGTACAAGGTGAGATAGATAGATAGATAGACAGATAGATAGATAGAAGTACAAGGTGAGATAGATAGATAGATAGATAGAAGTACAAGGTGAGATAGATAGATAGATAGATAGAAGTACAAGGTGAGATAGATAGATAGATAGATAGATAGATAGATAGAAGTACAAGGTGAGATAGATAGATAGATAGACAGATAGATAGATAGAAGTACAAGGTGAGATAGATAGATAGATAGACAGATAGATAGATAGAAGTACAAGGTGAGATAGATAGATAGATAGATAGATAAAGGTTGGAAGAAAGATGTGAGAAATAAAGAAATTTCGGAATTGCAATTGTCTTGTATTGTTTCGTTGATAATAAGGCTCTGAGTCGAAGAAAGTAAAAGGAAACCATGAATCACTTACTGCCGAATCCCAACTGAGGATCGAAACGGCCTGGTTGTACTCATCAATGTCGATCGACAAAATTTGCATGCGGTAATTGACGGTCAGTGCTTGCGAGGCGTTTATGAGGGGGCGGACCCCTAGAATGTTGGTCTGAAGCAGAGATGTGATTAAACGGTGCTCAGCTGCAATAAAGAAAGAAATGAGTTTGACTAAATTTAGACAATTAATGCCAAGCACACAACCATAATCAATAATTAAATTTAGTGTAACGAGGCAACTAAATACTAAAAGAAGAAAATTGCAAGGTAATTATAACTCTGAGTAGATAATTTTTTTATTGTCATCGTTATCAGGTCGAGAATTCTTCTCGGATTCACCTGACTCGTTCCTACCAATCATCTCTATCAGACATACTGAGTCATCTACAAGTTGGTCAATGTAGGTGTGATGAGGTCCTCAAACCTATCTTTTGCCGGACAATGCGTTCCATAGGAGGGTATCACTCACAAGTTCCTGTCTTACTTCCAGCTAGCCGAAGCCTTCTCTCAGCGAAACTGACATAGGAGGAAGGTGTCTATACAGGCGTTTCTTTGTTGGGTGTCTCTTCCAGCTAACATGTTCAGTCAAGTGATGCTTCTTGGTGTTTCGTCAGTGTCCGTGTTGTTGAGCCGTAGAACAAGACAATTCTACCGTAGCCTTAAAGAAGTCCGTCTTAAGATTGTCAGAGAGGGAGGACTTGCAGATGCTGCCCAAACCATCAAGGACACCCCAGGCTTCGCCGTTTGCGGATTTTGATGTCTCTCTTTCCGTTGACTGGATGTTGCTTCCGAGGTAAACAAATTCCTGGACGGATTCGATATTGTTGGCGTTTTTCAACTTAATTTCTCCTTGGTTGTAGATGATAAATTCTGTTTTGCCAATCCCGCTGGCCTTATCAATCGGGTCTGAAAACAAAGCGAATACATCTGCGTAATCTACATCTGTTATTGTTTTCACTGGGTGACCTGAACTTCTTGCTTTTTCAAGGGTGAATCCCAGATCTGTGTTTAGATCAACAGATGTTCGCAGGGTGTAATCTAGGCACAGAATGAAATGGAAAAAGCAAGCGTATCTCTCTGCAAGACTCCCGCAACAACGTTGAGAAACTCCGTATCTCCTGGTGGAGATACTGAGATATTTGTAAACCCATCAAAATTTACATATACAAAAATACTCGTATCCACAACAAATTCGCGTCAATTTCTTACAACGTTTTGCCTTTCTTGACAGATCTTCTCTTATCACGATGTGGGATATTTAGTAACAATTGGTATAACCCCATGCAAGGCAAAAAATCTTCTAAGACAGAAGGGGTTACAGGGTGTGTAAGAATTAGGAACAGAAACATTAATAACGAACAGGAAGAGGAAAGAGTAATCAGGAGGACAGTAGATAACGATTGACATTGCATTTAAATTTTTGCAGATTAAAGTTGGCTGGAAAGTATGGAGTCGGAAGGGAGTTCCACAAGGAGTTTATGGTAAATAGCAGAGACACCAGACCATTTATGGTAGCATTATTCAAAACATGGACGAATGGTTGACTTATAGATATGCAATATATTTTTTAGTCGGTAAATTACAAACGTGTATACGTTTTTTTTTTTTTAGCGAATTTATTTTGAGAAAGCTCTAGTATAGATTAGTTTTGAGTTGGATATGAGTGTAGGTTTAGTTAAAGACTTGGGATGTATATGGGATTAGTATTTAAAAGGTAAAACACGGACGTAAACAATGTAATAAAGATACCAGCTTACCTCGGTATGGATTCCGGAAATAAAAAAACGGATGTAGTAATAAGACACCATTATATAGAAGAGGAGTGTGAAAAGATCTGTTTTCATTGGCTGACGCTGACTGACATGTGTCAATAAGAACGGTCGAAGTCCAGCCTTACTAATTTAGTAATTACTGTTTTTTTTTGCAATGTCGCGGTGCGTAGCACGACGCTTTCAAGGAGGCGGCCTGTTTAATCTAGAATCAGGTCGGGGTTGCTGTTGGAGCCGATATGATACGAAACCCGAAATCGGCGATGAGAACAGTGAAGACCACCCTTGATGCATCTAAAATATATGACTTAACGGCAGGATAAATTCAGAAGACAAAAATTGATTTGCCTGACAGTGAACTAACTTTCTTAGCTGGTGACCTAGCAATGGATTCAATATTGTCTTGCCATTTCATGTCAGCTGAGAACGTTAGACGAGTCACTTTTCTGGAGGTTAGCATCAGCCATGGAAACATGGACACAAAATAACAATTGCCTCAGGGTTCTTGATAAGATCCAGAGACAAATATGCAATGTAATTGGCCCTGATCTGTCATCTCGTCTGCAGTCGCTCTCTCACAGACGCGACGTTGCCTCGCTCTGTCTTTTTTACAAATACTTTCACGGTAATTGCTCCGAGAAGCTGCTTTCGCTGGTCCCCAGGCCTCATGAATTTAAACGTCCTACGAGGCTGGCAACCCGTTCCAACCCCTTCACCGTTGAAACTGTTAGATGTAGACGTCTCTTCTATTCCAATAGCTTCATGTCTCGCACATCTCGCCTGTGGAACTCCCTTCCCTATTCCTGTTTCCCTGACAAATACAATCTCCAACGGTTTAAGTGTAGCGTCAATCGACATCTCCAGTTGCCTTGATCTATCCACTTCCCTTCTCCACATCCTTTCACCTTTCATTCCTATCTGCTCTCGCTCCAAATCTTCTGTAACCCCCTTGCCTTGATCGATCCACTATCTTTCTCCACATCCTCTCTTTTACCACTCCTATCTGGTCTTCCTCCAAACCTTCTGTAACCCCTTGCGTGCTAGTGGCTTCCAACCTTGCTTGGGGTGATAAGCTTAAAAAAACTTTAAAAAAAAAACTCAATGAAATCGGCACGACTTCCCAGTCAAAGCATATATTTAAAAAAAAATTCAAATTTAAAATTCTCAGTGTGCCCTTGTGGAACAAATACTCAAAAATTTTTTTTTTTCAACCACAGTTTTTTAATTTGGACCAACTACTAGTTTTTTGCTTGTAGCGTATATATATATATATATATATATATATATATATATATATATATATATATATATATATATATATATATATATATACACCTCCACTTTCTTTAAATGTTTCTTCAATATGTCTAGACCTTTTCTTATTAGAGACTAAAAGTTAGAGTTATTTAAAGTAAGCGAAACAAAGTAAACATGATAGGAAATCCTCAATCTGACTTACCTGCATCAATCTCCTGGGCTATCTCACAGTGAATTACTATGGGATGAATTGGATAGGAGAGTCGAAGTGAATACTCAGAGAGAGAGACAGAGAGAGAGAGAGAGAGAGACAGAGACAGAGACAGAGACAGACAGAGACAGAGACAGAGAGAGAGAGAAAGATTTTTTAGTGGTTGAAGAATACTTAGGAAGGTCTGCTATCTACTTTGTTAAAAAACTGTTGGAAAGAATTCTAAGAATCTGCAATGCAGTAATTAAGGCAGGTGGTGGTTTTATTGATGAAAAACAAAATATGATGCTGTTGTATGATATTTTTTTTATAGTTAAGTACTTATTCTTTGTTAAAACAAAAGCTGTAGTTACTGAAATTTTGTCTTTTACTTTAAAAAATACAAAAAATATCTCATTTTAAGGGAGGGTTTTTAAATAAATGCAGGGTGGTCCCAAACGTTTTGCCTGTAGTGTATATATATATTTATAGTTGGAATAAAAATGATCTTGAAACGAAAATCAACATGTACTACTGTGTTCCACGAAATAGGACTCAAGTTAAACCTTTCCAAAACAGAAACTATGACCTGGAATTGGAATAAAAGCACTGATGGCACCTCCCCTGAATCCATCATAAGCATTCAGGATGTAGATTTAGTAAATACTAAACACTTCAGATATCTCAGTGGATGGATCAGTTATAACAAATTTAGTAGAGGAGAAATGGAAACCTAACAAAGAATAGGCTGTGCCGCAAATCGCTAGAAAACCCAAAAGATCAACGCCAAAATTCGAGCTTTTGTTTCAGTTCACCTACCGAAAGAATTGCTGTGGGGATGTGGTGAGGTGGGGGTTTACAAACCTGAGTAATTAATTATAAACCCCCTAACATTTATATTTACAAAAATACTCGTAAAAATGTAAAACAGCAAGACGTGGAAACAACAAAACGGGTATTTTTTTAATTATCTGGCTGTATTGTGATGTTGGCGACAAGAGAGACAGCAATACTGATTAAAATTACGAGTTTGACGTAAAAAATTCATCAAATATGGATTTGCAAGATTTCACAGCTCTAGCATCACTCCTTCATAGTCAGCCTATGAACTTTTCAGCCCACCCTCGTATCTAGAAAGAAACAATGCAGTTATTAATAAGAAGAGTTGAAATGAATGCATGCAAGATTTCACAGCTCAAGCATCACTCCTTCATAGTCAGCCTATGAACTTTTCAGCCCACCCTCGTATCTAGAAAGAAACAATGCAGTTATTAATAAGAAGAGTTGAAATGAATGCATGCAAGATTTCACAGCTCTAGCATCACTCCTTCATAGTCAGCCTATGAACTTTTCAGCCCACCCTCATACCTGAAAGAAGCAATGCAGTCATTGATAAGAAGAGTTGAAATGAATGCATGCAAGATTTCACAGCTCTAGCATCACTCCTTCATAGTCAGCCTATGAACTTTTCAGCCCACCCTCGTACCTGGAAAGAAACAATGCAGTTATTAATAAGAAGAGTTGAAATGAAAGCATGCAAGATTTCACAGCTCTAGCATCACTCCTTCATAGTCAGCCTATGAACTTTTCAGCCCATTCTCGTACGTGGAAAGACACAATACAGTTATTAATAAGAAGAGTTGAAATAGATGCTTGCAAGATTTCACAGCTCTAGCATCACTCCTTCATCGTCAGCCTACGAACTTTCCAGCCCACCCTCGTCGAAAGAAAAAAATAAGAAAAGAAATCTTACCAAATTTCGTTGCTGATGATGGTAATATTAACGCAAGTGAAGCGAAAAGATACTGGAACCAGAGAATCTGCATTTTGCCAATAATTTTCTGGTCGGAGTCTTAGCTGAAAAGAACAAAAATATGGGAGCTTTTATTTTAATGTAACATTTTGTGTACATGTGTATAAATTTAGTCATTGTTAAATATGAAAACAGAAAAGGATTTATGTCGTGACTGGTTGGAAAGAAGAAATAAAAACCTCATAACAAAAGGACCACAACGTATTATATTTCTGAATTACTCGCTAGTTCAGATGACCGACCAACAGCTGAAAATTCACACCAGAAGAGAAAAGGAGGGAAAAATGTCACAGAGCTGAAGAAAGTTTTTTCGAGATCCGGTAAGAAAAAGACTTGATAGGTTCAGTAGACAATCGCGCTCCAGTATCATATATGTAAGAAGAGTGTAAGTTCCATTTCATCAGTTGGCATTGGCAATCATAAATAAAAAGGTAAGACAAAAAAAATAAAGAAAATGGTTTCGTTTATCAATGTATATGCAGTGGAATAACATTATTTTATTGATCAGTGGTTAGGAAAATTAGCCTATAAGGGACAATAAATGCAATCAGTTCAGACTATATGCGTTGTGCTGTTTAACATTACAAAGAAAATAAATCCTCATGTAAAATATATCTAATTAGATTTTCAGTTAAAGGGAGAGACGGGCCAATTTTAGTATATTTCTCCCTCAAGCAGTGGAAACGAATGGGAAGATGTAATCGATTCCGTTCACATTCAAACGGCCACAGGCTGTAGCTGAGCAACATTTCGAAGCACTGCGACGATCATCAGCCGAAATAAGTTGGTAGAGGAACCACGGACCTAGAATCACATACAGAACCAAATTAAATATTATAGTCACCGATAACTTTACAAAAAAAAATTGTCATTTGCAGAATTTTTCTTTGTTTTTTTGTTGTTGTTGCATTTAAGTTTTTAAGATTGTAGTTGGCTGGGAAGCAAGAAATCGGAAGGGATTTCCACTGTGCGAGAAAAGAACTGACCGTTGCACATAGCGAGACTTAGTTGCCAATCTAGTAGTTGGGGCATGAATGAAAAAAGCTCGTTAGTAATTAATAGGTGTAAAATAAAAAAAGTCAGAGGGAAACCGAGTCATGTCGGTGAGAAAGTAACTGAAGTCAAGGTGCCAAGTCAGGATCGATTACATTATAGATCCTAAATGTTTAATCATTTCACCCCAAGCAAAGCGTGAATGCCACTAGTACGCAGGTGGTTCCAGGAAGTGAAAGTGAGAGAGAAGACTGAGTAAACGGCTGATCGAAGAAAGGACAAAAGATGAACGGGATTCAAGAAGACAAAATATGGCGATTGACGTTGCATTGTTTGAAGATTTTAATTATCAGGGAAGCAAGTAAACGGAAGGGAGCTCCACAGGTGGGAAGTGCGAGAAAAGAAACTACTGAAGTAGAAGTGGCGGTTGCATTTAACTATTTCAACAGCAAAAAGGTGGGACCTAAATGCCAATCTAGTAGCACGCTTAAATTCATCTAGTCGGGGCACCAGGATAAAAAAAAGCTCGTTAGAGCAGTGGCCATGAAAATATTTGTAGAAAAGGCAGAAGAAAGCCACGTCATATCAGTGAGAAAGTGGCTGAAGCCGACATGCCAGGTCAGGGTCGAATACCTTGCAGATCCTTCTTTTGATTTTGTCAAGAATCTCGAGATGAACAACAGGGGCACCAGACCAGATATGGCAGCAGTATTAAATGCGCGGACGAATGGTAGATTTATAAATATACAAGATGGATTCAGCTAAGAAAAACTAACTGGCATGACACAGCGAACCAACTTTCCCGGCAGTGGAACTAGTAACTGAATCGATATAGTCGCTTCACCTCATGCCAGTGGAAAACGTGAGGGCAAGAAGGGGTAGAGGTATTGAACTCCAAAAGGTTAGTATCAACCTGGCTGGTGGAAGTCAGAGAAGATTCTCTATGTTGATTATATGAAACCAGTTTTGTTTTAGAGGCGTTAAAATATACAAGCCATTAATTCCACCACTTACAGATCCTTCTTTGGATTTTGTCAAGAATCTCGAGACGTATGGCTGAAGCACCGGACCAGATATGGCAACAGTATTCGATGCATGGACGAATGGTAGATTTATAAATAGGCAAGACGGACACTGGCGTGAAAAGATTTCTGACCCGATACAATGAACGAATTTTCATTTTGTTTGTTCGTTTAGCGACATATCAACTCATTAAAAGTCATTTAATGTCGAAGTTTATTTTTTTCTTAGGAGCAGAGTAATGGACGCGAGGTTGCACGGTTGTATCAGATTGCGTTTCGAGACCGAAGGCAGCTGAGTCAATCAAACTTTTGCTACTGTTTCTCGGCGCGATACAGAGACAAGATTAAACGTCAAACGTCGAAACAAAATGTACAGTGTGTAAATATATATATATATATATATATATATATATATATATATATATATATATATATATATATATATATATAAGTGAATATTGAAGTCAACACTCAGAGGCGACAGGCTGTTTCATGCTAGACGTAATCGTCAGGCCGCGAATGTTGAATTTTTCCTAGACTATTTATATATATGGGTCAGTGGTGTATTGTGGGTAACCTACTCTGGCGGTTATTTTTGCGGGAGTCGCTTGTTTGTTTATTTATTTGTTTGGGTTAAGTTATTTTACTTGTTTTTCATTTTCATTTTGTATTATTTATGCTTTTCGTTTTTTGATGTTTTATTAACGTAGTAAAAAATCTTGGAGGGGAATTTGCTTAGGTCGCTTATTTAATAGTTTGTTATGGTCTGGGAGGATAATTAAAGCTATTTATTAGTCCAATGTTTAGATTGGTTCCCGTCGTCTATTCTGTTATTTTGAGGGCCTGATGATTGCGTCTAGCATGAAACAGCCTGTCGCCTCTGAGTGTTGACTTCAATGTTTACTTTTGTATTTATCTTTGCATAAAATTTTATTTCTGATATTGAGCAATTTATCCAATAAATATAGGACACCTTAAAACTATATTGCTTCATATATATATATATAGGCCACACTACAAATCGTTTAACACGCAGATTACCTCTACACCTTTCTGACAATAGCTCAATTAGATCTCATTTAAATATTCATGGAGACCTATCGGACACTATTCGGAATATACTTGTCGACAACACTAATATAATAGCATTATCCACTTGCAAAAAAGGCTAAAAATAATGGAAGCCTTATTAATAAAAACAAACAAACCAACACTTAATAATATTAACTTTGAAGATGGACATAATATCTTGACCGTGTTTTGAAACAAAAAATGAATCACTTTATAAAACATACACATAACAAATTATTTCTAATTCTAACAGTTGAAATATAATCCTTGATAATGGCTAAATGTATAGCCGAAAGCGCTCGGAAAAAAAGAACATTCGGACAATTTTTATTTAATTTATCCTCTGAAAAGAAAAACTTTATTAGATCGCACGAGAAACTATATAAAAAACTAAATAAAAGCACCTTGTCAGTCGTTTTTAATGAAATGTGCTTGAAAGAAGGATTGCTGCCTAAATACACACACACACACACACACACACACACATATATATATATATATATATATATATATGTATGTCATGTGAAAATTATTCAAATCTCCAAAAATTTCTATTATAAACCTATGCTTGATCCAGATTTAATGATGGTGAAAGAAGTCGTTGTTTTGGGGGGCCGATCCAATTGATTTATGTATAGTTGGATGAGTATCCCCACCGGAGTTAGGAATAGCTGCGCTTTTTTGAGTCTGGTTAGTTTCTTCTCCGTTACCGAGTCCCGCTTGTCCTGTGCGTTTTACCATAAGGGTTCGGGTTCGATACTTGGTAATGGAAACGCACTGATGATGAGGTGGGGGGAAATATATATATATATATATATATATATATATATATATATATATATATATATATATATATATATATATATATATATATATATATATATATATTTAAAGACATTTATATTATGTTTAACGTTCTTTTTATAGATACAAGTATTTAAGCAAATGCTCTGTTTTATAATAAACAGTATTAAATAACATTTACCGGCCTGAATGTCCGAGAAATTTTCATAGAAAAAGAACGTTAAACATAATATAAATGTCTTTAAATAAATTGTCGGACAATGTCCAATTCTAAAATATATATATATATATATATATATATATATATATATAACTTTCGATTATATTATAATCATTCCGTCTTGTTATATCGCTTTCGTTTACACACCCAGCCGACATTAATTAATGCAATTATTCACGTTTTAAATTATCCTCGTTAATAAAACCATTTATCAAGTATTATTCCTTATAAAATGTCATCAAAAACGTCACTGCGACACCATTTTGGCTCGGGCAGACGAGAATAACGTGGAAAAATTTGTGTGTGGTGAACTTCAGCCGGAATCGTTTCTATTATTGTTTTTTTAGGGGAATTAATGGAAATAATAATATTTATTGACCTCTTTTAGTTTTTATCAACGTAATGTATGTTAATATGAACCGGCAGGTTGTAAATAAATACCACCGGAGCTAACTCTCATGTAACTGGAGACGGCGTGCCATAGAGAGAAAGAGGAATGAGAAGAAAAAAAAATGTGTTATCACTCCCTTTTTTTTTTCTCGACAACTCCCTTTGTCACTGTCTGCCTACCACTGTCTCTCAGTCTTTGTTCATGGACTAATTCTCCTCAGACGAATTTGTATGTTCTTATATACGACTCCTAAACATCAGACTAATAGCGGATAATTGAATGCCAAAAAAATTTAGTCTTACAGTGTTTTTTATCAAAGTTATATACAAGGGTAACTGAAAAACTACTGCCCGTTCCCCTTAACATATCTTTAGGTTTTACACTCTGCTTTCAGCTCATTCGTGCTTATAGATGGTATTATTATGGTCACGTGATCACTTGGTCGCGCCAGTTTTCTTGCTGCTGTTACAGTGTAAACATGGCCGCTCCGATAGCAGTGTGTACCAAGTAGGAACAAAGAGCAGTGATCCGAATGCTACCTCATCGATGATAACTCACCGGTTCGCCATTACTATCCCTCGAGTTTGCTGAATTTTCTCGTCAGTGGTGAAGGTTGACGGGCGTCCTTCTCCTTCTTCGTGCGACACGCTTGTCCAGCCACTATTCAAGTTCAACTCATACGCACTTTTACGCAGAAATCCACGCCGTTAAAAGCCTTCGATGAATTTCAGCTCCTGATACGACTTACGAGCAGAGAAATCGGATCACTACTCTTTGTTCCTCATTAAAACAAAAGTTGCCAAGTGTTTACGGTTTTGGGAAAATGAACTAGAATCGACAAATAAGATAATAATAAATTAATTTTCCCATGATGCAAGCAACAAAAGAACCGGAAATGTTTTGTTGATCATTTGTGCGATTATATGACCCTACTTCCGGAAAATACAGAAGCTTTTTTTTTCCCCATTTTCGAAAGTCTCCATCCCCCACGAATAGTCCTACGCCAGGAAGGCCGATTTCCCAGGTCCCAAGGACGATGTTGGCCTGTGTCAGGGATGTTTTCAACTGATCCCTGAAGCGTTGTTTTGGGTCTCCACGTAGCCTCTTGACGCTGGCGAGCTCTCCAACCTAGGAGTCGAGTGGGACGCATTTTGGGCACAGGACTCGCCCAGCGAGGCGATGCTGAAGGATAGTAGCCTCGATGCTGCGGAGAGATATCCGAGAGAGGACCTCGTTGTTGGTGATGCGGTCCTCCCAAACTGATGCGATGTTGCCAAATGAACTCGGATGGCCGTATGCCTTGAAGGCCGATTTCCCAGGTCTCATGGTCGATATTGGCTATGTCACGGATGTCTTCAACTGATCCTTGACGCGTCGTTTTTGGCCTGTGTCAGGAATCCTTCACCAATGTCTCCAAATTAGCTCCGATAGTCCTACGCCAGGAAGGCCGATTTCCCAGGTCCCAGGGACGATGTTGGCCTGTGTAACGGATGTCTTCAGCTGATCCACGAAGCGTCGATTTTGGCCTGTGTCAGGGATATTTAACCAACCTTTCGAAAACCAATGTCCCCAAAATCAGCATGCGAACAAACACCAAGCATAAATAATTTGTAGTCCTCGGCACCGGATCGCCTCCTGGCATCGGTATCATCATCCTCTTCCCTTATTCCTTTTCTGCCTTCTGGTGGCGGAGATTGCTGTGAAAGCCCAGCCTACCGCTGAAGTGTCGTGAACAGCAGTCACAGAAGAGTGTGGGTGGTTGAGGTTGCTGGGCGTGCCGGGCCCTCCTGGCAGTACGTCGCAGATCCTCCTTATGTTAACGGATGAGCTCGAAAGACTCGGTCCCCTCCCAGCCTCGGTTTTCCTAGTCTTAGGGTTGATGTTGGCCTGTTTCAGCGATGTTTTCAACTGATCCCTGAAGCTTCGTGTTGGGCCTCCGCATAGCCTCTTGCCGCTGGCGAGTTCATTAAGCAGGATGATATGAAATATTTTAACTATTGAAATATACGACAAAATAATCCATATTCCCCAGTAGCAGAACACTTCAATAGACCACGACATTTGATAGATAATTGCAAATGTATATTGATAGACTCAAATTTTAGCACTACATACATACGAAGAAAAAAAGAGAAATACTAGATTTTAAAATTAAACACATATAAACTAGGGTTAAACAAAGACTTGGGTATTCTAAATCTGTATAAATATTTCAATAGTTAAAATATTTCTTCAAAAAATTTCTTTAGATATGGTGAAAAATCCTTTTTAAACAATAACCAAAACACCTTCTTCAGTTGTCCGTTAAAGAATCAAACACAATCGCGTTCCACACCACGTGGCGTCCGAGTCTAAAAACAAACACACAAACACAGTAATTTAAGTACAACACACATACGAAGAAGAAAAAAAGAAAAATACTGAATTCTAAAATTAGACACATATAAACTAGGGGTAAACAAACACGTGGATATTTTAAATCTACATAAATATTTCAACAGTTAAAAATATTTCTTAAAATATTTCTTGAGTTATGGTCAAAAAACCTTTTAAACAACATTTAAGACACTATCATGAGTCTTCCGCCAAAAATTCAAACAAAGTCGCATTGCACATCACGTGACATGCACGCTTCACGACAAACGCTGTAAACAAACACACAAACACAGTATCTCATTTGATTTCTGAGGAAAGACCTAGGTGGTCTGAAATATTAAATATATACAAAAACACAGAAATAAATACTTTCATAAAAAAACACCCAATTTTGTTTCATTTATTTTATCCAGATATTATATATATATATATATATATATATATATATATATATATATATATATATATATATATATATATATATATATATATATATTATTATCGGAATTATGATACATTGATACACTCAAATTATTTCGTATTGCCGTAACACAGATTCCCTCTGCCTTTTCTGTAAATATTTTCATGGTAATTGTTCTGATGAGCTTCCGTTTTCGGTACTTTGTCTTCAACAATTTAAGCGTAGTACTGGATTGGCGGCAAGGTCTCATCATTTTACAGTTGAAATTACTAGATGTAACTAAGCAAACTGTCTTTTCTCATAATTCTCGCTTGTGGAGCTCTCTTTCGGCTTCTGGCTTTCCAGTCATATTTAAAGATTTAAACACATACATACATAGATTATCAACCAAATACGGCATAGACAAACTACAATTATTATACACTGACACACATCAATTATATACACGGACGCTGCTGAAGATTGCGCGTATGTTGTTCTAGGATTCCGCTTGAGCGCAGTACTAGATTGGTAGCTAGGTCTCATCGTTTTACAGTTGAAATTGATAGATGTAACCGTAAGTTCTATGCAAACAGTATCTTCTCTCACATTTCTCGCTTGTAGGGCTCTCTTTCGGCTTCTGGCTTTCCAGTCATCTTTAAAAATTTTAAAGCAATGTCAATAGCTATCTTCTGTCTTATTTTTAAGCATTTCACCCCCCCCCCCAAGCAAGGCGGGGGTTTCACTAGTACGCAAGGGGCTACAGAGAGTGTAAGCAAGCGAAAAGACTGGGTATAGGTAGGGGGGCTGAGAAAAGGCTGGAAAGAAGAACGAGGATCAAGGTAACATGTCGATTGACATTACATTAAAAAATTTTAAGACTGTAGTTATCAGGGAAACGAGTAAGAGGAAGGGAGTTCCACTGTCGGGAAGTACGAGAAAAGCTGCTGGAGTAGAAGAGGCGGTTACGTTTAACTGTTTCGACAGCAAAAGGATGGGACCGAGATGCCAACCAAGTAGCACGTTTAAATTCAGGCAGTCAAGGCACCGTTGAAAATAGCTGGTCAGAGCAGTTGGCATGAAAATATTTATAGAAAAGACAGAGGAAGGCCATATTACGTAGGTGAGAAAGTGACTGGAGTCGAGACCCCAAGTAAGGACCGATCACATTGCATATCCGTCTTTGAATTTTATCGAATATAACTATCATTCCCCACCAGGGAAGCAAGTAAGAGGAATGGCGTTCCACCGTCGAGAAGTCTGAGAGAAGAAGCTGTTGGAGTAGAAAAGGTGGTTACATTTAACTGTTTTGACAGTAACAGAGTGAGAGCGAGATGCCAGCCTAGTAGCACGCTTAAATTCATACAGTCGGAGCACGAGTGAAAATAGCTGGTCAGAGCAGTTGGCATGAAAATATTTATAGAAAAGAGAGAGGGAAGCCACATTGCGTCGGTGAGAAAGTGATTTGTGTCGAAACCGCAAGTCAGGACCGATCACATTGCATATCCGTCTTTGGATTTTGTTGAGAACTTCGAGATGAACAGTAGGGGCACCAGACCATATATGGCAACAGTATTCTATGCATGGACGAAAGGTAGATTTGTAAATGTGAAGAACGGACTCAGACGAGAAAAAAGAAACCTTCTGGCGCAACACAGAGAAGCAACTTTCCTTGCGGTAGATGCAGCAATTGATTCAATGTAGTTGTCCCACCTCAGATCAGTGGAAAACGTGTGACCAAGAAGACGCAGAGACACGCTCTCGTGGAGTTGAGCATCAGCCAGGGAGGGTTCTCTATGGTGAGTAAATGGCAGTAGTTTCGTTTTGGACGCATTAAAATTCAGAAGCCATTTTCTGTCCCACTCAACCACAGAATGGAGGTCGTTTTCGAGGCCAACGGCCAGGTTAACTTTCTCAGAAATGCCGAATTTCCTATTGAGACAAGAATAAATGGTAGTGTCGTCTGCGTAGATGCCAACTTGGGAACTGATGACGTCAGGAAGATCATTGAACATCAGAAACAGTGTAGATTTTATTCTTCCTTCTCTGATAATGTTTTTTTTTTAATTCTTCCCATATTAGTTAACACTATGTAACCCATTGCGTGTTAGTGGCTTTATTCTCTTACTTGGGGTGAAATATTTAAAAAAAATAAGTTGGCATTTATTCTCTTTTAGGCGTCAAAATTTCCATTTATGGAAATATCTGTTTTTGTCTGTTATTCTTGAACTCTGGTCTAAACCACTGGGGATTTTTTTTAAAAAATTCTTTTTCATTGATTGTTAAGACCAAAAGGTCGGTTTTGTATTTGGCCGAAAAAAAAAAAAAACTCGAGTAAAATGTTATTCGCTTTAGGAAGAGTGAATCTCTGATTTCAGACACCAATTTGCCTGGTCATCTCTGACATTTGGGTGGAGACATTAGGGGCGGTGAAGGCATGATATTTGAAGGTTTGGATTTCATTTTAGGCGCAGCAAATATCTTTTAAGGGGTTACGTGATAGTTGATATATCGAATCTTAGTGAGGTTCGCCAATTTGTTTAACATTGCTCGATGGGTTTATCTAACACATTGACTGCCAACCAAACACGTGATAACACGTAGTTGCCAGTTTTTAGTATGACGACTACTAGTCAGACTAAAAAATAAGTCCATTTATTCTTTAGAAAATGTTTTGTGACGTTTCGGCCAGGACAAGTTTTCGTCTTTCTTTGCCTCAACTCTCATCGTCATCTACGAGGACATTGTCCAGCATTCACTGTCATTAATATTACATTGCTGTTCAAGACTCTTTTCTTTGTTTCTAACAAAGTTTTCCTGTTTCTTAATACTTTATTTTGCTTTTTTTTCGCCATTTAGATACACCTTCGGATTTCGGTGCCACATTTTTAAATAATGTTAAAACACTTCCCAGATATTTAACTTGCAGTACAGTGGAAACTCTGTTCACGAATTCAATTCGTTCCTGAAGCCCGTTCGTAACCCGAAATGTTCGTAAACCGAAACTATTTTTCAAATAGGAATCAATGTAAAATGGATTAATCCGGTCCCAAGATGATTGCTTATTTCAACTTTAACAACAATACTTTGTGCACAAGCTTATACACAAACCTAATAAAAATCATTAAATCTAAGAAAGGATAAATAAACCCAATACTAAAGAGATAAAATATAGATGAACACTTCAATTTTACCGTACCTGGAGAGTTGATATCGTAAGTGGAAGGGGAAGGAAAGAGATGTTATTGTTTGGAAAAGGGAAGGAAAGACATGATCGTCTCTTTATTTATTAGTTCAGCAATAAAACGGTGAGACTTAGTTGCCAGTCGTACCCCGCTTAAATTCATGTTCACCTGGGAACTGTCAGAGCAGTTACCACGAAAATATTTGTAGAAAAGACCGCTGGAAGCCGCACCCCGTCGGTGAGAAAGTGACTGAAGTGACACTTGACCTCAAGTGGGATTCCAAAAATACGATGCAGGTAAAAAGACCGGCTCCTTGTACCGCTCCAGTAAGTACTTTTCTCCTTATGCAATCCTTTAACTTTATAAGAGCCAGATCAAACCAAAAATGGAGTACAGTTGTCATATTTGGATAGTAGCTGACCAGACCTCACTTTCCAGTCTTCATAGACTTCAAAAGCGTCCCCGAATCCTTGTTAGAAACGAATTATTAGGTTGTCTCATATAAATGACTCATTTTTTAGTTGGTTGCTGATCCGGTCGTCTTACGAAGTAACCTCCTTAGTATATAAATAAATCCTGACTTATTCCTGACTCTTTTTCTTTCCATAATAATTATATACAATTATAATAATATATATTTAATTATAATAATATATATATATATAATTATAATAATATATATGGATTAATATTATTATGTTATTAGGTTGTCACCCATGAAATAACGCATTGTTAGGTTAGTTGTTTATCCGGTCGTCTTTAGTATATAAAAAAAATCTTGATTTATTCCTGGCTCCCTTCCTTTGTAGATAATATACCTACAGAAATCAAAACTGCAACACCCTGAATATATTTTTAAATTTAAATCAAAGTTGCAGTTACTGTAGCTGAGTTACAATAAATTATCACATTTATTAGGTTGTCACCCATGAAATGACGCATTTTTGTTTGGTTGTTGATCCGGTCGTCTTACGAAGTAACCTCTTTAGTATATAAATAAATTTTGACCTATTTCTGACTCTTTTTTTCTTTCCAGATAATTTTAATAGTAATATACACAATGAAAATGATTACATTGAAATAGTATCGTGTAATCTTACTGTATAAGTACAAACTGGGAAAAAGAACCATTTTGGCATCGAATCATTATAGGCGATGAGAAATGGATACTCTTTGATAACAGTAGTGGTTAGAACTGTAATAGAACGACAATACCCCAAAACTCTACTGCAACCTAAAAAGTTAATGGTTACTGTATGGTGGTCTTTCAAAGGGGTTATTCATTGTTCATTCTTGCCTCAAGTGAAAATAATACCAGCAACCTCGTATTGTGACGAAATTGAGTGTATGCATGAAAACTGAAAAAGAAACATTCTAGACTTGGGAATAAGGATGGCCCAATTTTGCTGCACGACAATCAATTATCCAAAAGCGGCATAGTCTGAATTATGAAATTTTTCCTCATCCTCCATGTTCACGTGATATCTCTCCTATTGATTATCACTTATTTAAACATTTTGAGCTTTTCATACGCAATAAAACATTCTCAAATAAGGGAGAGCTAATCTAAGTATTTGAACATTTTATCACATCAAATGATGAGAATTTTTTAAAGATGGGATCAAGAATTTAGAGTTTCGTTGGAGAACAGTCAGTCATCAAGATGATGCCTATTTCAACGAAATAAATGAGTTATTTAACATTTCAGAAGCCTTTTATTCTTTTCCTATAAACTGCGTTATTTCATGTGTGACCACATAATAGATGATGAATACTGATGAATATATTGAATTAAGTGCATTGACAAGGAAATGACGATGTTATTTTAGTTAATTGAAAAGCCCTATGAGTTATTCAGCTATTAAGAGAACAGGTAAAAATAGTTTTGTGTCAGCCTCACTGTCTTCCCAAATGAGCAATGGTGAGAGGGAAAAGATCATTCAGGCCTTCAGTAAAATGTATATTCTAGCTTCTATCTTCAAAGTCCATTCAAGAACCACTAAGAGAACGGGGAATAAGATTTAAAAAGAAGGAAGAGTAGGGAGAAAAATCAGGCCCAGTTTTGCTGTAAGCTTTTGAATTAAATGCCGAAAAGCGGCATCGCCTGAATTATGAAATTTGGCCTCGTTCACCATAACATATTCATTTGCTATGTCTCCTATTCATTATCACTTATTGAAGCATTTTGAGCTTTTTATACGCAATAAAACATTCTCCAATAAGGAAGAGGTAATCGAAGCGTTTGAACTGTTTATCATATCAAAGGATGAGAATTATTTTTAAAGATGGGATCAATAATAGATGATGAATACTGATGAATATATTGAATTAAGTTAATTGACAATAATATTGAATTAAGTGCATTGACAAGGAAATGACGATGTTATTTTAGTTAATTTAACGATATATGAACATTTTGGAGGAACTAAATAATGAACAGAAAGCTACCTGACTGACGAGATAAGAAGATACACGAGATCTGTCTGAAAAGTAACAAGACTGCTGTCCCAAACAATTAATTTCCATTCCAAACAGCAGACTACATAGTTTCCCCTTCAAAATAATCCCACTCGAGAAATTGAGTGTATGCCCGAAAATCTAAAAAGTCACCATCTTAGATTTGGGAATAGGGATCGCCCAATTTTGCTGCATGACAATGCCCGACCGCACGCTTCTAAATGAAGTGTTCAAAAGCTGCATAGACTGAATTATAAAGTGTTACCTCATCTTCTACAATCATTTGCTATCGATCCTACTGATTTCATTTTATTTAAACATTTTGAGCTTTTCATACGCAATAAAACATTCTCCAATAAGGAAGAGGTAATCGGAGGATTTGAACTTTTTATCACATCAAAGGATGATAATTTTTTAAAGACGGGATAAAAATTTAGAGTTACGTTGAAGAACAGTCATTCATCAACACGGTGCCTATTTCAGCGAAATAGATTAGTTATTTAACATTTCAGAAACGTTTTATTCCTTTCGTATAAAGCGCATAATTTCATGTATGACAACCTCATGCTTTACACCCTCCAACCTTTCATTCACAGATAGGGCGTGTCGAGTTCTGTTCTATCGTTACTCCCCTGGAAAGTGCTCGGGCGAACTACATTCCTTGGTTCCAATAGGCGTGACCTTCACGACTAGGACTCGTCATGCTGCTTACAATTCTAGCAAACTATCGACATTCCGCCCGAATTCCATCGTCGAGAAGTAAGTACCACTCAAACAATGACTCCCAAGAGGATGCTTCCACGATCACTACAATCTTAACCTGTTCAAGTCTAGGATTAACCATTATCTTCTCCACATATCCCCATAAACTGTTTCTCTTAATCTGTAACCCTCTACCTGCTTTGTGGAACCGACTCCCAAGAGGATGCTTCCCGGATCACTACAATCTAAACCTGTTCAAGTCTAGGTTTAACCGTTATCTTCTCAACATATCCCCATAAACTGTCTCTTACTCTGTAGCCCTCTACCTGCTTTGTGGAACCGACTCCCAAGAGGGTGCTTCCCCGATCACTACAATCTTAACCTATTCAAGTCTAGGCTTAACCGTTATCTTCTCCACATATCCCCATAAACCGTGCCTCTTACTCTGTAACCATCTACCTGCTTTGTGGAACCGACTCCCAAGAGGATGCTTCCCCGATCACTACAATCTTAACCTGATCATGTCTAGAGTCAACCGTTATTTTCCTGTCCTATCTGTATAAACTACTACTTAAGGTAAACCTCGACTTCTAGTGGCACCCGGGACTTGTACAGGGTGAACGTTACTGTAAAATTAAAATAAAAAAAGCCCGCGATGCCTGGTCAGAATCGATTAGAGATCCTTCTTTGGATTTTGTTAATAATTTCGAGATGTACAGTAGAAACACCAGACCAGATATGGCAGCACAATGCCATGCACAGACATTTGGTAGATTTGGAAAAAAAATTTAAACATCGGAATAGGGATGTGGATAGAATAAAGGAAGAAAGAGGCAAGATGGAGTGCCCCTCAATGATTTATCGATTCACAATGAGAATAATACTATCATCATTTTGCATAGAGGACAAAATCGCACTCTGCAGTCCTTGTGGGTGACGAATTATCCCCACCCTTCAAACCTGTCTCCTATAGGCGGGGCGTGGCAGGCCTCTTGCTGCTCTACTTCCACGGAAAGTGCTCGGGCGAAGTACTTTCCCTGGTCCCGCCAAAGCAAACCTTCCCAGCAAGAACACGCCATGCCACTTACATAGTATCAAAGCACCCACATTCCCCCCATATTCCATCGGTGAGAAGCAACTTCTTCCCGCGAACCACTTCAATGTGGAACCAACTCCTAAGAGTTTCCCTGATCACTAAAATCTAAACCTGGAGTTCACTGTTATCTCCAGTTCATGTACACACTAATGTCCTCCTAAATCAACCCTCTAACTTGAGTGTTCCTCGGGCCTTGTAAAAGATGAAACACGCTGTAAAAAATATACAAATATCATAGAAGAAAAAAATTATTCATAAAAAACCGCAACCAACAAAATTTGATGTAGGTATTATCACAATTTTGCCGAAAAATGGCATACGATGATGAAAAAATACCCCAAACTTAACGAAAACTACACCCTTGTAATTAAAACAAAAGGGATAATTCCGTTATTATTTACTTCTTTTCGTATTTTTTCCAATGAAACATGACCCAGTGCACATGTTAGTACTTCGTATGTCCATTCCACGAAGTCGTTCCTTGCAGATTGACCAAAGATTCTCGATTGGGTTTAAATCAGGATAGTTTCCGGGCCAGTCTCTAGTATTTTGATTTGCTCACTGGTAAGGCTTACCAGTGTGTTCGTGCAGCCTTACAATATTCGTACGTTTCCTTGGAGTAACGTCCATCACAGACAATGGCCGTAGGAGAACTAATCGACAGTCGAGACAATAGTGTCTGGGCGTGATGAAAATCTGATGCAATCACGGATGACGCAATATTTTTCAAGGCCAAACAAATTTCAACATACACCCCCAAAATAGATTCATATTAATGCACACCACTGCAAATGATCTAATCTGAGGAAAAAAATATATTACACCCTGTCACTCAAGTGGGTCAAAAATTGACCGTATCGTGAAAGAAACGAAACTAAAGCGGTTGTTTCAATTAATTTGTACAATGGAGTATGTCGTTTTAGTCTTTACGTTATTTTGAAGAGGGTAGACCAAAGTGAATTTTTACTAATTTTAGTAAATTTTTAAAATCTTATTGTTGTGAGACCAATACTTCCCTACATCGTGGACTCTCCCAGTACTATATTATTATGTGAATGGTAGTATCATGGGAGTAGTAGCACCAGTAATGCGCAGCCGCGTACGATACCAATATCGGACACCACTGGATAGTAAGCTCTGCTTACACTATTCTTTGTAACTTTTCTGTTTAATATATCTTTCTTACCTCTAACCCGTGTTCCGTGTTTTCCTTCTGTGGTCCCTACTTCGGGTCCACATCACTTATTTAGGAAATTAGGAATTTTGATTAAAACTTGTTTTTCTTGCGTCAGTGGATGGACTCTAAAATAAAATATCAAATTTTAGCGCCTTATACGTTGTCTATGGGCTCGGCTACCTCACATTAAATTCGGCATTGTGCCACATCTCACCGTGTAGGGCCGTTGGTAGATATCCTGCAATTGAAGATTCATTGTGGAGTTCACTTGACTCGCTTCGCTTGAAAATGGAACTGAACTTCAAATTTTAAGTTTCATTTAAGTTTCAAGTTTTGGTTTTGAAACGTAGTAATTTCTATGTCGCGATGGAAACATATTTAAAAAAAAATTATAATATTATACTTTACTGTGTATCAAGTACTGTTTTTTAAAAATAAATACTAAAGAACTATATATATATATATATATATATATATATATATATATATATATATATATATATATATATATTACGATATCGTCATATGCAATAGACTCTTGGTGATTTCTGGTGACTGCGCAGACCCGTTTTGGACAGACATATCTGATTGCATTGGGCACATGGCAAGCTGGCATCTCCTGGCAATTCAGGGATCCCTTCCGAAACCCTTTCTTCATTTCTGCACGTTTCTGTTATGCCTCATGGAAGATCATGACGCCATCAGCAATACCAGCTCTCCAAGACACCCGGTCTTCAACGAGAGTCTTCCAGTTATCCAGACCAATATTGCACTTGTATAGTGACTTTTTCGTAATGGCATGCTTTGAATGCCCGATATGCACTGGCGTGTGCAAGTCTAGGCCGGGCCTGACAAAGCATATAAAATGACACATTGGTAGTGATAATGATCAAAGTCAACTTCCACCAACCGGAGTTGATTTGATATGCCACATATGTGACAAGAAATGCAGATCGATGGCTGGCTTTAGGAGCCACTGTCGTTCGCACAATTGATGAATGCTCTGATGGGTGAGTTTAAATGAAGGGCTGGACATATCAGTGATGGTCATACTCGATTCGTGCTGCATATGGAGCAAGGATAGATTGGCTGACATTTTAGATCTTGCTCTCGCTTTGTGAAGACGATTCAGACTAGCAGATTGAATATATATATATATTCAAACAGGTTTGGTTAAATAATTTAAACATATCAAGTCGATTAGGTTTCGTTGGGATCCTTTCAAGTTCACGAGTTAAGTTCTTGGTAGTCTTAGAAAATTGATTAAGAAAAATACCAAAATTTTCTTTCAAATAGTTTTTATTTCCCCAATACTTTCAATCTCATCTTATGGGGATTAAGTTGTCTGTGAGTATGTATATATGTTTTTGTATGTATATATGTTTTTCTACTGTTTGATTTTACTGCTTATGCAGCGTTTTAAATTGCAAAGTTCAAAGTTCACGTGTTTTTTGGATTTTTTTCCATTTTAAGGGAAGTAACTTTTCCATTTTTGCTGATACATATAAAATTATTATTATTGTTTTTTATAAGTGTTATGGAAACTTACCCATAATAATAATGGACTATTCCGGACATTATAAATACTACGCCTCAAGAGGGAGCAGCGTTCAGAGTCAGTCCTTTTTGGACGACTCGGCTTGACGGTCAAACTCTCTGCCTCTGAGGCAGAGGGGAACTCTCTGTCTCTGGGCAGAGAGGAACTCGGACGAGGTTCTGCCGAAGGGCAGGGCCTCGTTCGGGGAGGTTGACCGGCCCGATCCCGTTCATACAGGATCTACGGGCTATTTTTTGGCCGAGCCTACGGGCTCGGGTACCCCACTTTAAACCCGGCCTTGTGCCACATCTGTCCCTCGTAGGGAGGACACTAAATACTTCAGAGTCAGTCCTTTTTGGACGACTCGGCTTGACGGTCAAACTCTCTGCCTCTGAGGCAGAGGGGAACTCTCTGTCTCTGGGCAGAGAGGAACTCGGACGAGGTTCTGCCGAAGGGCAGGGCCTCGTTCGGGGAGGTTGACCGGCCCGATCCCGTTCATACAGGATCTACGGGCTATTTTTTGGCCGAGCCTACGGGCTCGGGTACCCCACTTTAAACCCGGCCTTGTGCCACATCTGTCCCTCGTAGGGAGGACACTAAATACTTCAGAGTCAGTCCTTTTTGGACGACTCGGCTTGACGGTCAAACTCTCTGCCTCTGAGGCAGAGGGGAACTCTCTGTCTCTGGGCAGAGAGGAACTCGGACGAGGTTCTGCCGAAGGGCAGGGCCTCGTTCGGGGAGGTTGACCGGCCCGATCCCGTTCATACAGGATCTACGGGCTATTTTTTGGCCGAGCCTACGGGCTCGGGTACCCCACTTTAAACCCGGCCTTGTGCCACATCTGTCCCTCGTAGGGAGGACACTAAAATATTTAAGAGTCAGTCCTTTTTGGACGACTCGGCTTGACGGTCAAACTCTCTGCCTCTGAGGCAGAGGGGAACTCTCTGTCTCTGGGCAGAGAGGAACTCGGACGAGGTTCTGCCGAAGGGCAGGGCCTCGTTCGGGGAGGTTGACCGGCCCGATCCCGTTCATACGGGATCTACGGGCTATTTTTTGGCCGAGCCTACGGGCTCGGGTACCCCACTTTAAACCCGGCCTTGTGCCACATCTGTCCCTCGTGGGGAGGACACTAAATACTTCAGAGTCAGTCCTTTTTGGACGACTCGGCTTGACGGTCAAACTCTCTGCCTCTGAGGCAGAGGGGAACTCTCTGCCTTTGGGCAGAGAGGAACTCGGACGAGGCTCCGCCGAAGGGCAGAGCCTCGTTCGGGGAGGTTGACCGGCCCGATCCCGTTCATACGGGATCTACGGGCTATTTTTTGGCCGAGCCTACGGGCTCGGGTACCCCACTTTAAACCCGGCCTTGTGCCACATCTGTCCCTCGTGGGGAGGACACTAAATACTTCAGAGTCAGTCCTTTTTGGACGACTCGGCTAGACGGTCGAACTCTCTGCCTCTGAGGCAGAGGGGAACTCTCTGCCTTTGTGCAGAGAGGAACCCGGACGAGGTTCCGCCGAAGGGCAGAGCCTCGTTCGGGGCGGTTGACCAACCCGATCCCGTTTATATGGGATCTACGGGCTATTTTTTGGCCGAGCCTACGGGCTCGGGTACCCCACTTTAAACCCGGCCTTGTGCCACATCTGTCCCTCGTGGGGAGGACACTAAATACTTCAGAGTCAGTCGTTTTTGGACAACTCTGCTAGACGGTCGAATTCTCTGCCTCTGCAGAGCCTCGTTCGGGGTCGTTGACCAACCCGATCCCGTTTATACGGGATCTACGGGCTATTTTTTGGCCGAGCCTACGGGCTCGGGTATCCCACTTTAAACCCGGCCTTGTGCCACATCTGTCCCTCGTGGGGAGGACACTAAATACTTCAGAGTCAGTCCCTTTTGGACGACTCGGCTAGACGGTCGAACTCTCTGGTCGGGGGGGGGGGGACAGTAAATACAGTTCAGAGTCAGTCAGTCAGAGAGACAGAGTCAAGAGTCAGACGATTACTGTAAGACATTGGAATAGTGATACTTGTCGAGACAACATAGTTCTCTCTTACCAAATCTGATAGTCATTACTAATACTTCTACTTCTTTGTACATATTTCTGTTTGTAATATATCTGTGTTATTCCATAACTCTGTTCGAGTTATTCTTCATTGGTTCTACCTTGGACCATCACCGTGGTACAAGGAACTTGGACCATAACAGAAAGAAAGAAAGAAAGAAAGAAAGAAAAAGATGGGAGAATGATATAGAAATAGTACAGGCATATATAAATGCCTGGAAGAAAGAATATAAAAGAAAAAAAGAAGAAAGAAAGAATTGTTTTTTTTAAAATTTATTTATTTCATTTTGCCGTCAGTTTTACTCTTTTTGTTTTTCAGCGCCGGCCATATTCTTTTTTATTTTTATTTTTATTTTTTTTTGTTGTTGTTGTTTCATTCTCTTGCCGCCCTCTTCAGAAACTTTTACTCCTGCTGACGACATTACCCCCCATCCACTTTTAGAGGTTCCCATCCTCCTTCATTAACTACTCCGGGCGCTACACCTTCTTACCCACTTCCTAATGGAGGTGTTGAGGATAGCCACGATCATGTCAATTTAAATATTTCTTTCGTTAGTTATTGCTATTTGAAGGTGTCATATTTTTGCGTGGGTTGCCTTTGATTTCATTTTGGATGATGATGATCTTGACTTTAGAATGGTGACGAGATTAATTTCGATTGTATAGAGATGATTGCGATAATGATGATGATGATGATTATTGTTTTTTATAAGCATTTAAGGTCTTTGTTGCTATAATCATAGTAGACTTTATTCATGTTGGGCTTTAATTCTCTTATATAAAAGTTACTATTATCTTGAAATAAAACAATATGGATACACATAATAGCAAAAAAAACAACAACACAATACACAAAAATGGTTTAAAAGATACAGAGGTCATAAAAACATAAGAACAAAGACCTCCTTCCTTCCCCCTTTCTCTGACCAATCCTAATTGTTTTATTATCCCTTAAGCAGTAGAATATTTCCTCCACAAGTCCAAGAAAATTTCGATGACTAGTAAACGCAAAAAACAATGGGAAAACACGAGGAAAAAATTAATTCCTTTAAATAATATGCAGAAATAACCATTCTTGGCCTGATGAAGGTCGCAAAACCCGAAACACGTGTAGTAAAAATGTATGGAAAATAAAGTATAACATATATTTTTAAAAAAATCCACATTATAACCAAAAACGTTTGCGGCTTCTCTCTTTTTCTTTAATATCTATCTATCTCTCTCTCTCTCTCTCTCTCTCTCTATATATATATATATATATATATATATATATATATATATATAAATATAAAAGTGAATATAGAAGTCAACACTTAGAGGTGACAGTCTGTTTCATGCTAGATGCAATCGTCGGGCCCGACGATTGCATCTAGCATGAAACAGACTGTCGCCTCTAAGTGTTGCCTTCTATGTTCACTTTCATATTTACACACGCTCTATCTCTGATATTGAGCACTTTATCCCATAAATATAGCACACTTTAAGACTATATTTTTTCATATATATATATATATATATATATATATATATATATATATATATATATATATATATATATATATATATATATATATAACAATGGGAATTAAGATTACATATTGGCTATGATCATTACCATCTTATAAATTAAGGTAATTTATAAGGATATTGAAACCGGTCAGGATAAAACAATATAATAAATTAAATTGAACTGGCTTAAAAAGCTTTTAAAAGACAGACAGAGAAAAACGAAATATATATATAGGAATTAAGATTCCATATTGGTTATGATCACTTATATAACTGTGGTAATTTATAAGGATTTTTTAACCGGTTAGGATAAAACAAATTAATAAATAGAACTGGGTTAAAAAGCTTTTAAAATCTGGACAGAGAAAAACGAAATAAATATACATATATATATATATATGTATATATATATATATATATATATATATATATATATATATATATATATATATATACACGGTGACCCAAAAAAACGGGAATTTTTGAAGTGCGTATTGCCAGACATGAGCAAGTGGCAACACTGCGAGACAGTGACCTTGAGCAAGTAAACATTTCGCCATTTTAGTAACGAGAATGAAATTCACAGTATCCCAGCTGAGATGTTGCAGCAGTCAATGAGGAATCTCAATAGCAGATTTCAAGAATGCATTCGTACAGGAGGACGCCATCTACAGGACGTAATTTTTAAAAAATGAAAATTCCAACATTGTTTCTTAAATGGCATGTTTTAAGGTTTCAATTACTATGAATTAAATATTTTTCTTCCATCACTCTTGGTTTTATTGGATTGTTAAAAAGTTCCCGTTTTTTTTGGTCACCCTGTATATATATTGATTGTACGTGTGTGTGGAAAGATATATATATATATATATATATATATATATATATATATATATATATATATTGTGTGTGGGTGTAGAAAGAGATGTATGGGGAGAGGAAGAGAGGTTTTTCACATTATTTTTTTTAGGTTAAAACCTCCTATGGTAGGAATATCTTTCCAGTCGGTCTGGTTACAACCCATTTATTGCTTACTTCAAAAGCGTAACCAGATATTACAGGCCTTTGGAGGCTGCCGAAAATGTCACCAAATGGTACAAAGGGTTTTATTGCCTCATGATGTTGGGTCTGATCGCATTTAGGCCGGACATGCTCTCTCTTATCTCACATTTTTCAAGCCGAGGAAGACCGCAAGAGAATATTATTTATTCTACTTTAAGGAAATGAGCATGCATGTCTCTCCACGACTTCTTCTTTGTTGCTCGAAGTACTTTTTTTTTACCCTTTGCCATTCCTGTTTCCCCATCCTCTAGCAAGTGTTCCAAGAATTTTATTTCTTAATCATATCACCCAATGTAAGGCAGTAAAGCCACTAAGACACAAGGGGTTACTGAGTTTGAAAGAATAAGAAAGGAAAGAATCATTATTAAGGAACGATAGAAATGGAGGAGTCACCAGGAGGACAGTAGATAACAATTGGCATTACATTTAAATTTTTGAAAATCAAAGTTAATTGGAAAGCATTGGGCTGTATGAAAGATTTCCACAAGCGAAATGTGCGCGAAAAAAAAACTGTTAGCATAGAACTTACGGTTACTTGTAGTTAATTCAACAGTGAATTGATGAGACCTTTCCGCCAATCAAGTACTGCGTTTAAATTCATCAAGTCTAGCTACCATAGCGAATAGTTCATCCGAACAATTATCCTGAAAGTATTTACAGAAAAGGCACAGGGCGGTTGGAATATGAATGAATCGGAGATGCCAGATCAGGACTAATAATATTGCTGATTTTTCTTTGTGTTTTATCAAGTATCTCTAAATTTACAACGAGAGCACCGGCTCATATGTGTCAGTAATATTCAAGACATGGACGACTTATAAATAAGTAAGATAGATTCTAGAGAAAAAAAAATGTCTAGCCCGACACAATGAACCAACTTTCTTAGCAGCAGACCTAGCTATGGATTCAAAATAAACTTTTCACTTCATGCCAGTCGAGAATGTAAGCCCAGGAAGGCGCAACGAGACACTGTGATGGAGGTTAGCATCAGCCATACTGATGTCAGGAGGCGTTAAAACTAACAAGACATTCCTTGCTCCATTTAACAACAAACTGTAGGTCATTTTCGAGATCAGGATAAAAAATAGAAAATATTGTCTCGATTGATTGATTTGCCGTTTTACGTTTTTACGGCTTATCAACCCTTTGTGGGTTATTGAAATTCGAAACATATTTTCGATTGCAGGAGATTGTTTACACTACCCAGTGTTCACAAGCTGTCTCCCATCCATTGACCGGCTCGCAGCTACTTCAGTTATCGAGCGGGAATCGGTGACGTCAGTCTGATTTGGCCGAAGGCACTTGATGTGGAATTGGAATGAAAACAATGATGGCAAGTTTACTGAATCCACCGTAAAAAATTCAGGATATGGAATTAATAAATACTAAATACTTCAAATACATCGGTGTATGGATCCTTTATTAAAAAATAGTATATGAGATAAGGAAAATAAATAAAGAATAGGATGTGCTCGGAATAGTTTCGCCAAATACCACCAGTTGCTACAAAACTAAAACAAAAGCCTGAAAATTCGAATATGTTCTTAAATAACCTTATATAGAACATATCTTAAAACTATATATTTATCATATATTGAATATTTTGTTATTTTTTTAACCGTTCTGATCATTTTGGCCATAATGGGTTTTGCAGTAAATCAATAAATCATCCATAACTTTTGTATTATCCTCTCATATTGCACCAAAATCTCAGACAATAACAAATAATATCGTATTTATTCTTTGTGAAAATTATAGAATATAAAACAATTTTGATAAAAACTTATACCTACTTTTCTGACGAAAACAATGCCGTTCTGAACATTTTGGTCGCAACTGTATATATAAAATGATAGGATAAAGAACAAGTAGGAAACAGGTCTCAATCTAACATGTTTCACTTTATTAAAGCTTTGTCAGAAATCAAGATAGAAATGATGAAAAATGGTAAAAAGCAAAGAGACGCAGTTTAAAGGTGTTTTGTGTTTGGTTATTTCGTATTTTTTAGCTACGTATCACATGTAATGAATTGATAGATAATATTCAAATATGACAAACATACCCGACGCTAAAGTGTGTAAAAGTTATAGAGATGCAGTTGGATGTTTTGATTGGCTACGTGCCACGGGTAATGAAGTATAATTCTGGAAGTTAAAGTGTGTAAAAATGAGACGCTGCAGGATGTTTTATAAAAATTTTCTATGGTAAGATTTATATTAAAGTATATATCGAGCGGTCTTTCCGTATATATATATATATATATATATATATATATATATATATATATATATATATATATATATATATATTGATTTTTAAGTATTCGGAAGAGACAAATTAGATTTATGAATAATGGATCTGTAGAAAAATATTGATATAATGTAGTTTTTTTTTTAAAGAATTATAAATATGCTTGTGGGTATGTCTCGATTAACTAATATTAATTTTAATTTTTAATATCATTTTATCACCAACCATCGCCTGAAGAAGTATAATAAGAGTATTGAAACATGAAAGCTTTTATTCACATTATTCGTTGTACGCTCCGGCCTTCTTCAGGTGGTTGGAATGTCGAACTGAACCCTTTATTTCGCTCACAGATATTTAATGGATGTCAGTTATCAGTTATCTCCTGAAAGTTCTCCACTGCCTTAAACGGGTATTGAACTCACACTCTTTGGGTTCTGTCACAACGCCTTTATCCACTGTGCCATGGGTCGTTGTAATAAATATGGCGACAAAGATGAGGACACTAGTCCGAATAATGTAAATAATGTATATAATACCTCATCTCAGAAATATAGACAGATACTGAAAGGCCGAAACGTTGTAATAAATATGGCGACAAAGATGAGGACAATAGTCCGAATAATGTAAATAGTGTACATAATACCTCATCTCAGAAATATAGAGAGATACTGAAAGGCCGAAACGTTGTAATAAATATGGCGACAAAGATGAGGACAATAGTCCGAATAATGCAAATAATGTACATAATACCTCATCTCAGAAATATAGACACATACTGAAAAGCTGAAACGTTGTAATAAATATGGAGTCAAAGATGAGGACAATAGTCCGAATAATGTAAATAGTGTACATAATACCTCATCTCAGAAATATAGACAGATACTGAAAGGCTGAAACGTTGTAATAAATATGGCGACAAAGATGAGGATAATAGTCCGAATAATGTAAATAGTATACATAATACCTCATCTCAGAAATATAGACAGATTATGAAAGCTTTTGTGTAGTGATTTAAAATACTTTTATTATAATCTCTTATAATAAAAATATACTACTACTACTATATATATATATATATATATATATATATATATATATATATATATATATATATATATGTATGTATGTATTTGTGTATGTATGCATGTATATGTTTACAAATGTTTGTATCAGTGGAACAAATTCGTCCATCTTTCCATCCACCAATAACGTAGAGTTCCCCGTTTTTCATCATCTATTTCAGAAAGTGCTTCATTTTCTGACATTTTCCACGTCTTAATTCCCATGAAAATGTGTATAGCCCTTGGTATCTACGTCCACCCACTCTTTCAGAAACGTAAACAACCGTCTGTGTGCAAATAGGGCGTGGGGTGGGGGTGAAAAAATTACTATCAAATTTCGAGAAGACCGCAACCATTTCTCTTGGTAGTGTCAAAATTTGATTTCAGGAAGATATATGAATCTAAAAATATCACGTGACAGAGAAGTGGTTGCAGTTACCTTAGGATTCGTCGCCAGTGAAATGAAGAAGAAGAACCCCTGGTTTCATGGCTGGGGAGTTGAGGTTATCTGGTGTACGAAACATGCCAGTCCGTGGGAGAATATCCGACCAAATTCTTCACATCATTCTTTTTCTTCTACTCCTCTGAAGAGAGAATTTGTCACATATAAGATAATGAAGAATGATTGAATTTTGGTTTTGTCTTAGATTAGCATTTCTTGTTTGTACTGGCGCTACATGATCGTATTGGCCATCATTGTTATAATTGCTTTTCATCGCAACTACCCAGACCTTCATTCTACGACCGTTAGTAAATAAGTAGGAATACTATCTTGAATACTATTATTATTACATGAAGAATAGTCAGTCATTGTTCATTTTTGACTAGTATATCTTCCATCTTAATTTCAGTTGCTTTTCATCGTAACTACCCAGACCGTCATTCTAATGACTTTATCTCTTCTCCCCAAAGATAAGGGTCGAATAGCAGGACAGACTGGATCCTATAGCCATGTTTGGCAACCAGCCTACCGCAGAAAAAACGGAAACCTACTGCAGGAATATCTACAATCTAGTTATCATTATTTGAAAGAGAGATGATCGCCCGTGGTTGTAACACTTTATCTATTTTTCCCCCTTCAGATACGGGTTGAATAGCAGGGCAGACTGGATCCTATAGCCATGTTTTGCAACCAGTCTATCACAGAAATTTCGGGCACCCTACTGTGGGAATATCTACAGCCTAGTCAGTCAAAAATCGAAACAGAGATGATCGTTCATGGGTGTATCACGTAACGGCACCTGACTGACATTATCTCTTCTCCCTACAGATACGGGGCAAATATCAGGACAGAATTTGGTCCTATAGCCATGTTTGACAACCAGTCTAACTCAGAAAGAACGGGAATGAAGAGATGATATAAACGCGCTGTCTGTGTCTAGGGATAGCTCGTTTTGGTCTTATTTCGTATTGCTCAGTTATTACTCGCCTTTTCCAATGAATCAGAGTCTGTCCTACCCGGCCCAGGGATTGAACTCACAATTTCTTATTTAGCACTGCTCACTTATTACTCGCCGTTTTCCCAGTGAGTTTAATTCTGTATTACCTGTCCCAGGGATTGAACTCAATACTACTGTCCCCAGACTCACGCAAAGCTCTTTAATCTACTTCATTTATTGTCCCGTGTAGCAGTCTTGAATCTAAAACTCAACACCGAAGTACTCTAAGGTAAGAGGGAGCCAACATGTTTATCGTTCAAAGTGTCATTCTTTCATTCCTTTATCAAATGTTGATTTTACTAGAAATATCTCGTTTTCGACTTTGCTTTTAAGGAATCGGCAATGAAATCCAGACAACCACTTATTATTTGAGAGAAGGGTTATGGGGTTCTTGCGAAATGTTTAGCATCTGGTTTGCCACAATCTAAACATATTTGGAAAATTTCCCATGGCTTTACTGGGCTGAAGTGCTATGCTGTTTTTATTATTCCTGCAGGAAAGCCTTGAAGGCAAATATAAACAATTAATGGACTGGTTTTAGTGCAGAAGCAAACAAGACAAAAAAGCCATTATAGTTTCAAATTCTAAACGAGGAGTCAGTATAGAACATTTGGACTATCCATGAGGTCGATAAATTTTATGCGATGTTAAAAGGGAGACGATATTTGTCTGAGGGATGGAAACGAGCCGAAAATACCTCTGGATTATAAAGAGAGTTGATAAATGCTTTGGAGGTAAAAAAAAAGGGGCCGATATATGCCTTGGGTGAAAAAAGGTTCAATAAATGCATTCGGTGTCAAAACGTGTCGACAAATACCTGGAGGACCAGAAGAAAGTCGATAAATTCCTGGAGGTCAAAATGAGGTTGACAGATGATTTGGGGGGTTATAAGGAAGTAGATAAATGCCTTTGGGTTAAAAAAGGGTTTGATAAATATTTACGAGGTCAAAGAGTGTCGATAAATGTCTGGGGGATCAAAAGCGGTCGATAAATGCCTGGAGGGTTAAAAGGAGGTTGATAAATGCCTGGAAAATCAAAGTGGGCTTCGATAAATGCCTGGAGGTAAATATGGGGTTGATAAATGCCTTGGGGATCAAAAGGAAATCAATAAATGTCATTGTCGTAAAAAAAAAGAGTTCAATAAATACTTATGAGGTCAAAAGAAGTCGATAAATGCCTAGGTGATCAAAATGCGTTTTTGATAAAAAAAAAAAGGTGTCGACAAATGCCTGGAGGATCGGAAGAAAGTCGATAAATTCTTGGAGGTCAAAATGAGGTTGACAGATGGTTTGGGGGTTTATAAGGAAGTAGATAAATGCCTTTGGTTTGAAAAAGGGTTTGATAAATATTTACGAGGTCAAAGAGTGTCGATAAATATCTGGGTGACCAAAAGGGGTCGATAAATGCCTTTGGGGTCAAAAGGGCATCGATAAATACTTGGGAGGTCAAAAGGGAGTCGATAAATGCCTGGAGGTAAATATGGGGTTCATATATGCCTTGGGGATCAAAAGGACATCGATAAATGCCTTTGTCGTAAAAAAAAGAGTTCAATAAATACTTAGGAGGTCAAAAGGAGTCGATTAAGCCTAGATGATCCAAGTGCCTTTGTGATAAAAAAAATGTGTCGATAAGTACTGGGTATGTCAAAAGGTGTTCGACAAATGACTAAAGTGTCAAAGAGAGGTTGATAAATGCTTGGGGGAGTCAAAAGGAAGTTAATAAATGCCTAGGTGAATAAATGCCAAAAGGGGTGGATAAATGCTTTTGGGTCAGAAGGGAGTCAGTAATTACCTAGAGGTCAAAATGGGATTGATAAATACCTTAGGAAGGCTATAAATGCCTTTGGGGTAAAGAAAGTGTTTGATAAATACCTAGGAGGTCGAAAAGGTCGATAAATTCTTTTGGGGTAAAAAAGGGTTCGCTAATACCTGGAAAGTTAAAAGGGGTCAATAAATGCCTTTGAAATCAAACAGGCATCGATAAATACCTGAGAAAGGAGGTCGATAATTCCCATAAAAAATGACGGTTATTGTTAGAAGGTGAGATACATTGAAACAAAAGTCTTGCCGCCCTGGGTATAACGATAAACTGCATCCGTGTCCTGGGTAAGACGATAAACTACATCCAGCAGCATAACCTCTCATTAGGAGGAGTTGTGGAGCGTGGAACGACATCTTAATTGCTGATGTTCCAAGGAACACCCTGACAGCGGTTGATAGAACCTGTTATAGTACCAGCTATGGGCAAATAGTTAGCCTCCACACTGGGGTCAAAACACTATGAAAGTGTAAAAATAGGTTTTGATACCAGCAATATGCTTTTGTAATAAAATTACCAGCAATAAATTTTTTGAAGAAAAAATTATTACCAACAAACTATCAACAGCAATACCTTTTTGAAAAAAACAATTTACTAGCAATAAAAATCTTGTCGGCATTAAATAACCCACTGAGTTTGATATGACGCAAAACAAACCAAACCAATGTCTTGAAACAATGTCTTCAGATTCAATAAAGCGGAAGAATACACAATTAGATTAGAGGCCAATAGATCATTTAATTAATCCGTTCCCTTTATGTCGTTTAGACGTTCAATGGGTATCTATCAGCCATTGATTACTCTTGGTATTAAATAAAACAACTGTAATTTCAACAAGCATCTTATGGTTCACATTCTGAAACAATAATCAGAATCTACTGACCTTTCGACCCTTAAAACACATGAGGATGGTGACGTATGTAAATTATTAACTTCTCGGCACAGGGAAATGAACAGAATGACGAGAGAGTTTCAGAAAATTTATACTAAGCCGTTTGATTAATTCATCTTAGTAAGTAATTAACTAACTGAAAATTCCAAGATGAGCAAGATCCATCATCATATTAAGCACGTTTCAATTGCATGCCATTCCCGTTGGCGTTTCATTCGTTTTGATACCTTCATGACACCAAGACAGCCGTTTATTTCATGACAAGATTTTGTTGGAAGACAGAATACAGCAATCAATCTTATTTTTGTGGGGTAGTGGGTCCTAGTAACATCATTGCTTCTTTTTCGAGGTCATCATTCCCCATATCATTTCATTAACCCCCCCCACACACACACACACATACATACATACATATATATATATATATATATATATATATATATACACACACATATATATATATATATATATATATATATATATTTTGAATTGGACAAAGTCCGACAATTTATTTAAAGACATTTATGATATATTTAACGTTCTTTTTATAGATACAAGTATTTAAGCAAATGCTCTGTTTTATAATAAACAATTCAAAAATATATGACGTCATTTGTTTACATTTGATACGCTATCGGCTGTCGACGATTGACGTAAATCCTCCAATCCGAGGCAAGAAATCGCCATGTATTTATAGTTTGGTGTCAGAATTTAGGAGGAGATAACTCCGACACACTATTTATTTATTAGAATGTTTATTTACACTATTTATGTATTATATCGTTTATTAGAATCGTTGACAAAACATCAGCTAATTGCCAATTGATTCAAACTTTATAAAATGGTAAATAAGGATTTACCATTTTATAAAGTTTGAATCAATTGGCAATTAGCCAATTATTGGTTCACATATTTTAGTAATTTAATAAATGTTTATAAATTTACGAATAAAAAAATTATTTTTATATTTATTTTTTTATAAATTGGTAAATGATAAATATTGTATTGCAGTTTTAATTGTATTAGATTTTATAAGGTTGTAAATGTAAAATTAGTTTTGGAGTCCCTGTTCAAATCCAAGACGTTATCTGAGTTTTTTTCTTTCTTTTTAACAATTTCGCCCCAAACAATGCCATAATGTTACTTGAAAGCGGGGGTCTACAGGGAGTGGAAGTGAAAGAGAATGCGAAGACTTAATAATTTCACCCCAAGATAATATCACTTGAAGGCGGGAAGCTACAAGGAGTGAAAGTTAAAAAAGAATGCGAAGACCCCGTTTATTTAATAAACAGTATATTTCTTTATTTTCGTCTACCGGCCTGAATATTTCAGAAATCATATTAAAGAAAGAAATATGTACTCTCCGGCAGGATTCGAACATGTGCCGGTCGCAGCCCCGCGCACTGAGCAGAAGAACCCGTCGTTAATCCCGGTGTGTTCTAAGAACTTTTGATTGACTAAAGATTGAATAGAGCCTCTAATCGTTATCCATCTCACCATAATCGAAATTTATCATATTTTCTCAGTTTTATATCCAGACGTAAACAAAGCAATTTCTAAAAAAGTAATGGATTTATTTTTTTTTTTTTTAATTTTTATTTTGCATTTTATAAAAGAATTAGAAAAATGGGAAAGAAAAAATAAAAGAAAGGGGGTTCAAGGAGACAGAAGATGGTGCATTTAAAATTTTGAAGATTGTAGTTATCAGGGAAGCAAGAAATCCGAATGGATTTCCACAGTCAAGAAGTGCGGGAAAATAAACTCTTACAG
>OZ038519.1:8565074-8582574 GCA_964036315.1 Acanthosepion esculentum | reverse complement strand
TCATCAAACGGTTAATAATATTGTCAAGAAATTTAATGAAGGCGACCATTGTCGCGTGGAACAACGTTCAGGAAGACCAAGCATTGTGTCTGAGCGTATGAAAGGCCGCCGAAGAGAGAAGTTATCAGAAACCGTCGTCAGAGCGTCAAAGATGTCGTCAACAGCATGGAAATATCGCCATATGCGGTGAGAAAGACTCTGGAAGAGCTAGACTACCAAAGAAGAGTTGCAAGAAAGAAGCCCTTCATTTCAGAGGTTAACAGGAACAGGCGTTTGAACTGGGCGAGAGAATTCGAGAACAAAGATTATGAATTTTGGCAGTCTGTAATTTGATCAGATGAAAGTAAATTCTGCCAATATTCTAATTCGAGATTGGTTGATGTTTGGAGAAATCAGAATGAGACTTGGAACACCGAATGTCTTCAGGCGATTATGAAACATGGAGGGATTGGAGCAATGGTGTGGGGCGCTGTTTGGTTTGGAGGGAAATCTGAGTTGATTGTTGTTGACAAGAGGTTGAATGGTCCAAAATACTGTCAAAAATCAGAGAAAGGACTACTCCCATTATTTGAAATCAATCAGATTGAGAAGAATGTCTACCTTTTTCAAGATGGAGCGCCATGTCATACGAGCAAAATATCAAAGGCCTGGAAGCAATCGCAAGGAATCAAGTCACTGCCAGGGGTAGCCCAAAGTCCTGACATGAATCCAATAGAGCACGTTTGCGAGCACCTTGACTGAAAACTTTGAGAACGTGCAAACAAAATCACGCCAGTGGCAACCCTTAAAGAAACATTTCTAAAGGAGTGGCCAAATATGGATCAGACGATTGTTGCTAATTTGATCAAATCCATGAAAAATCGAATTCAAGCACTGAAACTAGTAAATGGAGGACCTACTCTATTCTAGTTCCAAATACTGTTTATTTATATTGAGTTGGGATTACGGAATTAAATTTTGAAATTGGATGTAATTTATTTCTCCTGACTATTAAACATTTTTCTTAGGCCACTATATACCCTCGAATCTTATATATATATGTGTGTGTGTGTGTGTGGGGGGGAGGATGTGTTTTCTCATTCGCCTAAAAGGAAGCCCAGAAGCATGGTACATATGAATGTCTGGGTATTGAGATGCGCAGCGGACTTGCCAATCCCTGTTTCATATTGAGGTCAGCTACCATTATGTATGGAAGCCTATAGTGGTGATTATTTATTCTTTCAGCTCTTACGAACACTTATTTCCCCATATGTTACCAATCACTCCAACCAGTTTGCTTATATTAGAAACATAAATACCGTACTGTACGCCCCATCAATCCTCCTGTTTCGCAAATGGACTATTTATCAATGTACTTACAGGCGCGGGATAAAAACGACTCATTTAACTCGATGCGACATTTCATGTACGCGATTTTATCGTAGACATTTTGGGCCGGCCAACAAGCATTTTTTTATTTATTTCATCTGTGACCGTTGTCCGCTTTTTCTATCTCTATTACTTTGGGCATCTTCGTTTTCTTTCTTTACTCTCCTTTTCTTTTCTTTCTTTCTTTCTTTCTTTCTTCAATTTCTCTTTATTTAGTGTTATCGTCCTTCTTTCTTTCTGCTTCTCTTTCGTCATTTAGTGTTATTTTCTTTCTTTCTTTCTTTCAGGTTCTCTTTCTTTATTTCGTGTTATCGTCTTTTTTTAATTGGTCAAAGCCCGTTTCTATTTGTTTTTCTTTTCTTTTCTTTTCTTAGCCTCTCATTTTTATTTGTTGTCATCGTCTTTTTTTTTCTCCTTTCGTCAAAGCCTTTACTCTTTATTTTCTTTCTTTCTTTCTTGTTGGATACCGATGCCGTCTTTCTTTCCCGCATTTTTCTTTCATTTTTTTCTATCTTCCTTCCTTCCTTTCTATCTCCCTTCCTTCCTTCCTTCCTTTCTATCTCCCTTCCTTCCTTCCTTCCTTTCTATCTCCCTTCCTTCCTTTCTATCTCCCTTCCTTCCTTCCTTCCTTTCTATCTCCCTTCCTTCCTTCCTATCTCCCTTCCTTCCTTCCTTTCTTCCTTCCTTCCTTCCTTTCTTCCTTCCTTCCTTCCTTCCTTTCTATCTCCCTTCCTTCCTTCCTTTCTATCTCCCTTCCTATCTCCCTTCCTTCCTTCCTTTCTTCCTTCCTTTCTTCCTTCCTTCCTTCCTTTCTTCCTTCCTTCCTTCCTTTCTATCTCCATTCCTTCCTTCCTTCCTTTCTATCTCCCTTCCTTCCTTCCTTCCTTCCTTTCTATCTCCCTTCCTTTCTATCTCCCTTCCTTCCTTCCTTCCTTCCTTCCTTCCTATCTCCCTTCCTTCCTTCCTTTCTTCCTTCCTTTCTTCCTTCCTTCCTTCCTTTCTTCCTTCCTTCCTTCCTTTCTATCTCCATTCCTTCCTTCCTTCCTTTCTATCTCCCTTCCTTCCTTCCTTCCTTTCTATCTCCCTTCCTTCCTTTCTATCTCCCTTCCTTCCTTCCTTCCTTCCTATCTCCCTTCCTTCCTTCCTTTCTTCCTTCCTTCCTTCCTTTCTTCCTTCCTTCCTTCCTTCCTTTCTATCTCCCTTCCTTCCTTCCTTTCTATCTCCCTTCCTTCCTTCCTTCCTTCCTTCCTTCCTTCCTTCCTTCCTATCTCCCTTCCTTTCTCCCTTCCTTCCTTCCTTTCTCCCTTCCTTCCTTCCTTTCTTCCTTCCTTCCTTCCTTTCTATCTCCATTCCTTCCTTCCTTCCTTTCTATCTCCCTTCCTTCCTTCCTTCCTTTCTATCTCCCTTCCTTCCTTCCTATCTCCCTTCCTTCCTTCCTTCCTTCCTTCCTATCTCCCTTCCTTCCTTCCTTTCTTCCTTCCTTCCTTTCTTTCTCCCTTCCTTCCTTTCTATCTCCCTTCCTTCCTTCCTTCCTTCCTAACTCCCTTCCTTCCTTCCTATCTCCCTTCCTTCCTTCCTTTCTTCCTTCCTTCCTTTCTTTCTCCCTTCCTTCCTTTCTATCTCCCTTCCTTCCTTCCTTCCTTTCTATCTCCCTTCCTTCCTTTCTATCTCCCTTCCTTCCTTCCTCCCTCCCTCCCTCCCTCCCTTGGTTCTCGTCCTTTTCTTTATTCTCCTTTCGTTTAACTTCTTTTACTTTTTTCATTTTTTCGATTTTCATGTACTTCATTTTCTTTCTTTCTTTCTTTCTTTCTTTCTTTCTTTCTTTCTTTCTTTTCCTTTTTGTCTTTCTTTTTTGATCGAGGACCCTGGGGGCTCCAGCCTACTAATCCCCTGCCCGCGGAAAACACAGTCTATTCTTTGATTTACAGAAAAATTGACAGCGTTCCATTTTCAGCAAATGGAAATCACCGGTTCGCACTGACAGCGATTGCAGCAAATGGTTTTACCTCATGGCCGTCTCTGGGAGTGAACATTTAGACGGACAACATTTGGCCGCTAGGGAAAATAACAGAGAGTGAAAGAAAAGTCACACATGTCTCGCTGCCCTGGGGTAGGGAATCGTAAACAGAGAGGAGATCGTAGGCAGGGTTCTGCTTCACTGAACACCACTGAAAAGAAACATCACTGATAATGTTTTGGTGCTCTGAGTAGAGGGAAGACATAGACAGCACATCAGTTTATCTATCAGTCGCTTTAAATCCTATTAATATCTATCTATCTATGTATTTTAGTTTGTTCATAACTCTTACTCTCTCGTTATATATATATATATATATATATATATATATATATATATATATATATATATATATATATATATATATATATATAATGTGCAGGTATGCAGAAAAATAGGAAAGAACACGTTAGGTAAATAATCCGGAGTTCCTTAGTATTTTTGCTTTTTATTTTTAGAAAGACAGTGCTCCATACAGAAGTAGAGCTTATATTATAATTTTTTTTTAATATGATTCCTTCGCTACATAAGAGTTCTCATGTTTCAAAAACGGGAGCCGAGGCACCTAATATAATTTTTGAAATTAAGTTGAATTAAGGTGATTGGTCACGCTTCCTCGTCAAGCGAGAATTTGGGAATAAGCTATCTTGTGGTTAGCGCGTGTTTATAAGTATGGTCTCTTGCAACATTAGTTACTATGGAAACGGCTAGGGTCGGCTATATTGGTTAGGTGGTCTAAGAGTTAAGAATTATTTTTTATCTACAGACCAGTCCCCTTCGAAAAGTTTGTCAGGTTATATTGGGGTGCCTATTTCAAGTCTGATAGTAGGAGTGGACGTCCAGCAGGTCAAAAAGGCATTTTTATGGCCTTGCCGCAGGTCGTTAAGTATGAGAATGTTCTGTTTCATTATTATCTGTCTATTAATCTGTTTTTTATTTGTTTATTCAAATCGCTATTTTTTTTTTTTACAAACGTGTTCTAATCCATGTCAACACTTTTGTAAATATATATATATATATATATATATATATATATATATATATATATATATATATATATATATTATATATGAGGTATATTTAGGCAGCAAATATCCAGCAAAACAAGTTTGATTAAATACAACCGACATCCTCGGGTTTCCAGCCTTGCCTGGGGCGAAAAGCTTAAAAAAAAACAATTAAAAACAGAAGGTTTTTAGTATTAGGCTAAATTGTCAGAAGTTCATATTTTGCTACATTTGCTCAAGTACTTTCGACTTCCGTAGTTATTGCATGAACAATATATATATATATATATATATATATATATATATATATATATATATATATACATAGCATAATGAGAAGCCACGTACACTTTCTTGATATGTATATAATATGGAGGAAACAACTGAAAAGTTGCAAATTAAAAAAAATTGAATTTTTTTTGTGAAAGTATTTATTTATATATATATATATATATATATATTTGATATTTCAGATTTGCCCCGATCTTTCATCAGAAATAACTGGATTTTAAAATTAAACACATATAATCTAGGTTTAAACAAAGACTTGGGAATTTTAAATCTGTATAAATATTTCAATAGTTAAAAAAAATTTTTTTCGATATAGTTAAAAAAAAACTTTTTCAACAACATCTAAAATATTATTATCGTTAGATTTACGTTAGAAATATTCAAACACAGTTGCATTCCACCTCACGTGACGCCCGCGTCTCGCGACGGACGCTACTTGTAAACAAACTTCTGAATACAGTTATTTCTGATGAAAGATCGGGGCAGATCTGAAATATCAAAGATATATATATATAAAAATATAAATAAATACTTTCACAAAAAAAAACATTCAATTTTTTTTAATTTGCAACTTTTCAGTTGTTTTCTCCATATTATATATATATATATATATATATATATATATATATATATATATATATATATATATGAAGCTCAGTATATTAATCATGAATGACAAAGCTTAAGACAAAATCATCAAACGCCAATATTATTAAAATAATTATGATTTTTTTTTGTATTTGTATAAATGTGCCGATTCTTGTAAATACGGTCGAACATACACGACATTATCAGAAAATAAGTCTATAGTAAATTTAACGCCGAAATTTCTAAAATTCAATAAAACATTATATTACGGATAATATTTTTCAAAATTTTAACTTAAATATTTTATAAAAAAAAGGCGCTCACGGCCTTTCTTCAGTTATGTTTTACAGATAAATCCCCGAAGAAAAACATTAGTTCTGATATTTGTGTATTTAGGCAGCAAATTCTCTTTTAGGCATGTCTGATTAAATAAATTACAGACATTATGTTTGCTTATTTTTTGCATAGACCGTTCATACTCACGGCTAACCTTACGTGTATTGCAACCAAATGATGTGAAATATGCGCTATAACTGTGAAAATAGTTTTTATTTCCCAAGTACTTTCGATCTCCTTCTGAGATCATCTTCAGGGATGCAAGTAGTAAGGCAAAATTATATGTTGCTATCCATTACTGAATTATTTTTCTTTTTACTTGTAAATGCAACAGTTGGCAGTCATGCTTAGCGTTCAGTGGAACATGAAAAAATATCCACTATGTTTTTTTTTTTTACTTCTATGTTGAAATGCCATGGTCATGCGCACATTAAGGCATGAAAAACTGTTCCTTTTATAGGCATTTTAGAACATTATTACAGTATTCAGTGTCGGCTTAAATTTTTTAATGTAGATTGCTTCGAGGATCTGTAATTTATTTAATCAGACGTACCTAAAAGAGAAGTTGCTGCCTAAATACACAAATTTTAAATTATATAGTCAAGTATTCCCACCAGCAGGTGGCAATTTAAACGTAGCCTAGTGAAAAAGGCAGATTGAAGTAAATAATAATAACTTAATAACTCTCAACAGATGGAAAGAGACATAATACACTAAAAATACTGAGCAACTTAAAAAAAAATCTAAATCAACTAAAAGAAATTACTAACAGATCGGAATGTCAACATAGGTTAAAAAGAAAACTAAGCTCAAATATAAAGGATCTATATACATCCCGAATCACACTATTGACATTGTTCGGACTATCGTTCTCATCTTTGTTGCCATATTTATCACAAAGCTTCAGCCGTTGTACGCTCAGGTCTTCTTCAGGTGGTTGGAATGTCGAATCGAAACCTTTATTTCAGCCACCGAGGTAGATTTTTCTAGTTAAAAATTCCAATCCCCGGAAGAATTCCGGAGCGTACAACGGCCGAAACGTTTGGGAATATGGCAATGAAGATGAGGATAACAGTCCGAATAATGTAAATAATGCAAATAATCATAATACCTCATCTCAGAGATATAGAGGCCGAAACGTTGTGAATATGGCAATGAAGATGAGGATAACAGTCCGAATAATGTAAATAATGCAAGTAATCGTAATACTTCATCTCAGAGATATATAGGCCGAAACGTTGTGAATATGGCAATGAAGATGAGGATAACAGTCCGAATAATGTAAATAATGCAAGTAATCGTAATACCTCATCTCAGAGATATAGAGGCCGAAACGTTGTGAATATGGCAATGAAGATGAGGATAACAGTCCGAATAATGTAAATAATGCAAGTAATCGTAATACCTCATCTCAGAGATATAGAGGCCGAAACGTTGTGAATATGGCAATGAAGATGAGGATAACAGTCCGAATAATGTAAATAATGCAAATAATCATAATACCTCATCTCAGAGATATAGAGGCCGAAACGTTGTGAATATGGCAATGAAGATGAGGATAACAGTCCGAATAATGTAAATAATGCAAGTAATCGTAATACTTCATCTCAGAGATATATAGGCCGAAACGTTGTGAATATGGCAATGAAGATGAGGATAACAGTCCGAATAATGTAAATAATGCAAGTAATCATAATACCTCATCTCAGTCAGTTATGTGTCATGTGTGATACACGCGTAGGCGATCATGTATCTTTCGATACATGACTGACGAGGCAGATTTTTCCCGCAGTATGTTGGCATTTCTTTCTGCGGTAGACCAGTTGCCATCCAAGTCTATAGAACCCGGTCTGTTCTGCTATTTACCCATAGCTGGGGGGAAGAATGGGATTGATACCTTTCCCAAGAGTATTAGCACGTAAGTGAATGTAATAGATTCGACTGGAATCCGAACTCGGCTCTCCGTTTCCTCAATCCGTGCCGCTATAGATCCAATCACCCGAAGAAGGCCGGAGCGTACAACGGCCGAAACGTTGTGAATATGGCAATAAAGATGAGGCTAACAGTACGAATAATGTAAATAATGTAAGTAATCATAATACCTCATCACAGAGATAGAGAGGCCGAAACCTTATGAATATGGTAATGAAGATAACAGTTGAATAATGTAAATAGTTTAAGTAATCATAATACCTCATCTCAGATGTATAGAGGCCGAAACGTTGTGAATATGGCAATGAAGATGAGGATAACAATCCGAATAATCTAAGTAATTATAATACCTCATCTCAGAGATATAGTCAGATACAGAGACTGAAAATATTGATAAAAAATATTATGAAGAAGTCCCTTCAGAGGTTGAAACGCTTTACTCAAGATTTTCTTGCATTCTGTCAGAAGTAAGTCTGTTCAGAGTTCTGTTCTCTTCATTCCTTGACTGATACGAGGTTTGTCTGTTTATGACCCAGAGATACCAGGTCGTCAATCATTTCAAGTGAGTGAGAGGGCCTTGGGGATTCTTAGGGGCCTTTTCTGTGTCAACTTACATTCCCCACCATCCCACTGATTCACGTTGTGGATTCAGTTATAAGCGAAAGGCAAGTGGGGCGGAAACAGAGTTCTGAATAGAGAAGATGGTGAGGAAGGGAAGGTCTATGAGGGATGAGAGGAATGTCTTTTGGGGTGAAGGAGGGGAATAAATTATATAAGGTTGATTCATCCACAAGTAAATATGTTGGGGAATGCATGGGTAAAATGATATCCTCGCTTTGGAAAAACATATACAATCCAGTCGCACACACATACACAAACACACACACACACACACACACACATATATATATATATATATATATATATATATATTACAATGAATCATTCATACAAAAACTAGATTAGTAAAGTTAATGATGTAATCCATTAAATTTTAAAGATGCATTAACCTACAAATCACTCGATGAATGTTATGATCCTTGTTTTTAATAATTATAAGCTGTATAAGGCCTTTTTTTAATATGCAAGTACTTTCAACTGTACATTCAGTCATCATCAGGCATGGAAATTATTTTGTTTTTAGTAAAATCCAGGTAGCATCAGAGACAAAAAAATTAAATGAGAATCGAATTTTTTAAAATGTGTTATTGTTAACGGATACTTTACTAATTTATTTTTGTATGAATGATTCATTATAATTTAAATTGAACTGCACTACATATTTGAAATATATATATATATATATATATATATATATAAGTGGACATGGAAGTCAGCACTTAGAGGCGACAGTCTGTTTCATGCTAGTGCAATCGTCAGGCAACTAGTGCTGCTATTTTTCTCGGCTATTTATATATAAGGGTCAGCGGTGCATTATGGGTAGTCTATTTTGGCGGTTTATATATATATATATATATATATATATATATATATATATATATATAAATTGTGTATATTTAGGTAGCAATTTTTCATTGATGCATATTTCATTAAATAATATAGACAAGTTTTGTCAATTTATTTTAAGTAAATTCCTTTCATATTGTCTGATAAGCCTAATAATAGTTGAAACCTAACCTGAACAAAATAAACTACGGAATCTCCACAAATATTATTAAATGCCTATAATTGATAACTGAAGCCATTGGTTTATACCAACGGCTTCCCATACTTAATACTTCTCGTTTTCACTCTCGCCTAGTCATGTGTGACGTCATGAGCAGCGATGCAATATTCGCTTCCGCGTCTCGTATACACGAGTTTGTCGTTGCTTTGAAATTTTTCATGCAACAAAAACGGACTATCATTATTGTTTCGTCCGTGTATTGTTTGGTATATTGAAATGTAATTGTCATCTTTGATAATGGCTTATGTAAGACGAAAGCTTAGATAAGATTAAAACATTTATCAATATGACGATTTCCTTTCGTCTTTCAATGATAATGTTATTAAGCTTATCAGACAATATGAAAGTAACCTACTTAAAATAAATAGACAAAACTTGTCTATATTATTTAATGAAATATGCATCAATATATATATATATATATATATATATATATATATATATATATATATATATATATATATATGTAACGTAAATCATTCAAACGAAAAACAAATACTGAAGCTAGTTATATGTCGAGAATCACTCTCACAAACAATATTTAATAATAAATTACAACCAACTTCGAATCTGTTAATGAATGGTGTGATCCTTGTTCATAAATTCCGGGCTTATCTGGGCCTATTTTTTTGTACGAGCCGGCTTTCAGTCGTTCCGAACGACCATCCTCAGGTAGACATATTAGTGTGTTTTTGTTAAATTCCGAATAGTAATGCGACATCGAAAGATATTGCGGTCCGAAATCATTACTAAAAAAGCACTCTTTCGCAACAGAAAGAGGGTCATCATTTTAACTTAAAGCTAAAGAGATCAATTAGAAAATATACAACTCAATCCATAAGACATCTGGCACACACACACACACATATATATATATATATATATATTTAAAGACATTTTTATGTTTAACATTCTTTTTTTATAGATACAAGTATTTAAGTAAATGCTCTGTTTATAATAACAGTATTAAATAACATTCACCGGCCTGAATGTACGAGAAATTTTCATAGAAAATATTCGTCCTCCGACAGGATTCGAACCTGTATCCTATACAGAACCGTCATATAGCCTGACGTGCCTTTTTAACCGATTCGGCCACAGAGGATCGTTCGGTTGGCAAGGTCGAATTTACTGCTTATAAACTTCAATCTTCCATGAATCTCTCACGTACATTCATAACTGCTCATGGCGTATCAAATGTAAACAAATGACGTCACACATTATGAAATGGGCAAAGTACGACAATTATTTAAAGACATTTTTATGTTTAACATGCTTTTTATAGATACAAATATTTAAGTAAATGCTCTGTTTATATGAATTTCTCGGACATTCAGGCCGGTAAATGTTATTTAATACTGTTTATTATAAAACAGAGCATTTGCTTAAATACTTGTATCTATAAAAAGAACGTTAAACACAAAAATGTCTTTAAATAATTGTCGGACTTTGTACATTTCATAATATATATATATATATATATGTGTGTAATTTGGCAGCAACTTTTCTTTCAAACATGTAGTGTTGAATGTTAAAGACAACATAGTCTTACATATTTTCTTTTGAATTTTCTCATATTCTCTAATGAGACTTTTTATTTGAAAATAGTTTCGAAATATGTATTGTCCATACGATGACCTAGCGCTTTCGAACATCATTGTTCATCTTCAGGGTCAATATTTTAGTCAAAATTTTTTTTTTTTTAAACAAACATTTGCCAAATTATCTTGTAGCGTAATCATGTTGCTACTTTTTTACAAACTAAAAACGTTAAATTCCTTTTAAATTCAAAAGTCTCATTAGAGAATATGAGAAAAATCAAAAGAAAATATGTAAGACTATGTTGTCTGTAACATTCAACACTACATATATATATATATATATATATATATATATATATATGAACTTAATTTCAATCCTTCATGAGCTTCCAATCCTTAGCAAGTTTAAAAAAGAGTGTAGAGTAGAGAGGAAAACTGGATCAGGAAGTCACAAGTGGAAGAGAGATCATCAGTTGAAGTTGGAGCTAAAGAGATCAATTAGAAAAGATCCAACTCAATTCATAAAACGTTTGGCTCGTGAGTGAAGAGTTTTAGCTATGGCAGTCCAAATAGCAGTGAAAAGAGACTTGGAAATGAAATCGTATTTGAATCGTGTGAGGCGCCGTGTTACACCAGGACAGAAAGTTAGAAGGTTAGAGAGGGCTAAAAACATCGCGTATAAGTTGGAAAATGATATTGGAATAATATATATATATATATATATATATATATATATATATATATATATATATATATATATATATATATGATAGAAATTGTAAAGAGGATTTGATAATTATAATTAAGTAATTCATACCAACTGTTCCAAGGTGACCTCTGGCCTTGGTGACGAAGAGATCGCAAATCAGAGTCAATATAGCGCCGCTCGCTCACATATTCCGTGGTGGAACTATATTGAGTCTGATTTGCTATCTCTTCGTCACCGAGGCCCTTTGGAACAGTTGGTTTTGTGTTTGCTTGACAACCTAACTGTCAGGGTTTCAATTCTCGGTAGTGGATGTGCACTGCTGATGAGTCCCAAATATAGGGCGAAACGGCCGTCCAGTGCTTTCTGCATTCTGTTGAGGTTTCTGTCAGACGCAATGAATTACTTAAATATATATATATATATATATATTATAAATTAATAGATTTAAAATATGGTTTTACCGCTACACAGTGATAACCATGTTTCAGAAATGGAAGCTAAAGCCCCTGAATTTAATTTTGTTATTAAACCAAAGACATTAGTTCCATTTCCTCATCAAGTAACTTACTTTTTAAAATTTACGGTTGTTAACGGCACAGGAAAGATTCATAGTTTGAGGGTTTCCAAGGTTACCGATAAATCCATTCATCTAGACAAGGGGTGGTAGGGGGTTCAATTTTTAATTTTCGTTGTATCAGTTAATAGTTACATTTGAAAGCGGGGTTATGTTTAGGGATGGGTAGGGATGTATCTTTTAACAAATTCTGACATCCGCTAAATTCATGTCATCTGGGGTTTTTTCTAACGGCAAAAATTCCTATGGTATTTTTTCTATTTGTATATTTAAAGATTTTGAGGGACTGTTTAGGCTAGGATATGTTTTAACCACCTTTCTAAAAATTATTTTTAACAAAATTAAATTCAAGGGCTTTAGCTTCCATTTCTGAAACATGGTTATCACTGTGTAGCGGTAAAACCATATTTTAAATCTATTAATTTATAATATTAATGCTCTGTAAATTTAAATTTACATTGAGCACTATTGTGTAAAAATAAAAATATCTATAAGAACACCGGATTTTATATCTTACTGTTCTTTCCTTTTTATTTATATATATATATATATATATATATATATATATATATATATATATATATATATATATATATATATAGTTACTCCATGACAGAAAGAGATCATCTTCAGGTGCAAGTAGTAAGACAAAACTATGCAACCAAATGCCAATATTAAAAAAAAAAAAAAATGTATAAATGTGCCTATATTTGTGACTAGGTGCGACCATAGCCGACTTTATCAGAAAATAAGAGATAACTATAGAACATTTAAAATAAACATTTCTAAATGTCAGTAAAACATAGAATATATTCCTAAATATTTAAAATTACTGAGTACTTAAAAATTAAATAAAAAAAGGCTCTCACATCATTTTGTTAAATTATGATTTAAAGATAAAGTCTGCATACAACAACATTAGACCTGACATCAGGCTGTCGACACGTCAAGATTTGGATTAAAAACACAGCTGGGATATTTTAAACTTAAGGTAAATAATATTTGTTTCAAATCAGATTAATTAAACTTTATATAACCTAATATTCCTGAAATAAAGTTTCAGAAAAGTATATTTTATTTTTGTAAGATTTTTTTAATAAAGAGAATTATCTTGTGATGAAAGACACCTAAAAATGGCGCTAATTACTTATTTGAGCAAAAACAGAAATTCTTTCCAGTCAATTTAAATTAGTTTTTGAAATGCATCAAATTTAATTTAATTAAAATTAATTAAATTTAATCCATTAACTTGAAATTAAAACTAAATGAAAAGCTTTAAGAGATATTTTATTTATAAAGAATTAATTTTAAATCTTAGATATCGCGTTTTTTTGTGGAGGTACTTAGTTTAAATTGATATGCATTGTATGATAGTTGTGCTAACCTCATTGAAAGTAATTATGAAATGAATTTTCTAAAGGCCTCACCTAGTGCCCTTATTGTGCTAAAGATCCTAATTCTTTTAGGTCTGAATTAGGAAAGTTATTGATGCCGAACTGTCTGTGTTAAAATGTCACAAGCAATGAGGGTCCTGTCAATAAGCCGTGTCTTTATTTTCTCTATTACTGAACTGGTTACACCCTCGTCATTAAACGATTTGGGACAGATTTAGTCTTTCTTTCTTTTATTTTGAAATACGGTTATAATTTCTTCTTCTTGCTGTGTCCCTTCAGGATATTGGCAATCATGGCTCTCCACAATTTCCGCTCCTCTGTAAGTCATAATAAATTTTGTCTTATGTTATCTTTCCTAGATCTTGTTCCCCCAAGATCGCTAGGCTTAGGGTTAAGTGTTAGGGTTATGCTTTGTTTTCCCCTGTCTCTCCGGCCCTCCGTCTGTTCTGTGAGTATTGAATTTTACAAGCATTTTTTCCTCGTTATGTACTTTAGAAATTTTGACTCTCTCCTCCTGATGTTTCCTTTTTGTTTCCATTTTTCTTTAAGACTTCGCTGTTGCTTACATTTTCTGTCTATGGTATCCTCAGAATCCTTCTGTAGAACCATATTTCAGTTGCGTCAAGTCTCTTCTTCATCTATGAGGAGATTGTCGAGCATTCACAGCCATATGACCTCAGTGCTCACCGCGACATGTCGCTGAAATATTCTAAAGGTACATACAGACATTAAATTTTTCCATTGCCCAATCCCTTCCTCAAATCGTGGACTTCCTTACTCGTTTCTCTAGCCAAACCTAGCAACAGGTTTATCTACTGGATCTATTTCTTGCCCCCTCTCCTCAATCTTGCCAATCCTTACAATACTGTCCTCTTCGTAACTTGGACCACTCTCCGGTACCTACTGATACCTCCTTCCAAGCACTCGTTAAACAGGAATCCCCTATCTATAAGACCTCTTTCCGGTACCAGCACGCTGTTTGGGACTTATTCCGGGATTTCCTTTCTGATGCCCCTTGAACTGATATCTTCAACCTCCCAAATGAAAATTGCACCACTGAAATTTCTTCTTGGGTCATCCCTTCTTAGAAATATCAAGTGAAAAAGGAACCACTATTTCCGGTTATACCAGTGTGACAGCTCTCGTCATAACAAGGGCCTATTTGTTACTATTCGTAACAAATGTAAGAGTGGATTCCCCGAAGAAGCTAATGTGGAGTCCTTGAAGAAGCTAAGACCGTGCCTGTGGAGAAAATGTGGTACCTAAAAACGTTGGCCCTCGTTTGGTGTCTCTGTAAGAGAGTACTAAATAAGTGTAAGGTCTCTATTAGCCCCTATTCAATCGAGTTGATGTTTTATCATCTTCTGATAAAGCTGAATGGTTTGCCCGTAAATTCTTCTCAAACTCTACTCTTGACTCATCTGGAGTCGCCCTGCCTAACTTCCCACTTAGAACTGAGTTTCTGTTGAGTGATACGCTAGCATCTCTAACCTTGATCCCCACAAAGCACGTAGACCCGATGGTATCCCTGTCATACTTATTAAGAAGTATGCCCCCGAACTGACTCCTGTTCTCTCAAAACTGTATAATAAATGCCTCGCTGCCTCTTTCTTTCCTGCCTGCTGGAAGTCATTATCTGTTGTTCTAGTTTTTAAGAACTCTGGTGAGCAGACTGACTCTCCCAACTATCGATCTATTAGACTTCTACTAAATTTCGGGAAACTCCTAATGGATCTAATCAAAGCTGAATTGGTTCATCATCTCTCATCGTAGGACCTTTTCTCAGACAAGCAATATGCCTTTCGTTTTTTCCCAGTTAACTGCTGATGTACTGGCGAGAATTGCAGAAAGAGTCTATTATGCTCTAGACAAAAAATGGTGAAGCCTGGAGCGCAGCATTAATTAGAAATCAAACACCAAATTAAAAATTACAAATATCCAATTCTAAACTTAACCGATTTATATTAACTTTTAAGTTAATCTCATCTTAAATTTAATGAACTAATAGATTGTACATAAGGTATATTTTCACTTTATTTTGAATTACCATATACTTGTATTCTGATTGGTCATCATAGATTACATAATAATGTTTCCCCTGTTGAAGGGGTTCGTTGGTTTTTGAACTCTTAAAACCTTTTATTTTGCAATCGACGCCATCACTTGATACGAAACCAGTAGTGTTGAAATAAAATAGCTATTTTTGTAGTGTTATAACAAACTTTGAATAAATATCGTTGTAGCATATCTACCGACGATAATGGGTATGTCCCCATTCACATAAACACAGTAGTAAATACTGTATGTAGGTCTGCATTTGGAGATTGGTCTTCAGCTGTGCAGGCCAAACTATCTGTCTCCGAGCAGGTTATATCGAAGGGTCTCGTCTCGGGAAAAAGCTACCCGACCCCGTTTATTACGGGGTCTATGAGGAATTTTTGGCCGAGCCTATGGGCTCGGATACCCCACTTTAAATTTGACCTTGTGTCACATATGACCACGTTGGTAGATATCCTGAAGTTGGAGATTCATTGTGGAATTCATTTGACTCACTTCTAGCAGTTGAGTACAACTACGCGCCGCTGGCGAATCTTATATGTGTTGTTCTTGTCCTAAGTATTATCGTTCATTACCAACCTTCGTATGATTTTTCTGTTCAGTAACATTCCCTATGTTACAACAATTCCCCAGACACACACACACATATATATATATATGTATATGCTTATATATATATATATATATATATATATATATATATATATATATATGCGTGTATGTAAATGTAAATATATATATATATATATATATATATATATATATATATATATATATATATATATCTGAGAGCAGAGAAAAAGATAAAAGCATGTTTTGATATTAAAAGCTCGTAGATAGATATAGAAAGACTCTGGTAGATAGATAGACAGATAGAAAGACTCAGATAAATTACAAACAGAATTTCTGCATTTTAAAATAAAGGTTTTGCAATAAACACCATCACTTGATAAGGCATAATAGTGTTGAAACAAAATGGCTATTTTTGTAGTGACGTTATAATATGTATATATTATAATTTCGAATAAATATTATTTGCTCTACGCTGTATTGAGCACGCTTTTAAGAAAAGTGAATTTTTTCGGAATTATATTCCATCATTATCAACTCGGTACTTGTATGTATGTATATATATATATATATATATATATATATATATATATATATATATATATATGTATATATAAATAAAAAGGAAAGAACAGTAAGATATAAAATCCGGTGTTCTTATAGATATTTTTATTTTTACACAATAGTGCTCTATGTAAATTTAAATTTACAGAGCATTAATATTATAAATTAATAGATTTAAAATATGGTTTTACCGCTAACCATAACACCTCTCTCAAAGCAATTCAAACACTGGAAAGAATCCAAGTGAACACCGAAAGTCATGTGAAATTAATAAGTTAGAATATAATATTGAACATTAAATGTCCTTTATACATACATATATACATTTATAATACTAAGTTTATTGAATTAGTGAAATAATTTAACCACCTTTGCCGTCATTGTCATAAAGTTTACATAAAATAAAATAAAATAAAATAATATTTACTTATACTCGATAAGAATAAATAATTTTAAATACTGTAAGTAATCCTAATACATTTACTTGGTTTTTAACTAGGAGTATAGTATATTAAATATTAAAAATAACTTTTTAGAAAGGTGGATAAAACATATTCTAACCTAAACAGTCCCTCAAAATCTTTAAATATACAAATAGAAATAATACCATAAGAATTTTTGCCGTTAGAAATAAACCCAGATGACATGAATTTAGCGGATGTCAGAATTTGTTAAAAGATACATCCCTACCCATCCCTAAACATAACCCCGCTTTCAAATGTAACTATTAACTGAGACAACGAAAATTAAAAATTGAACCCTCTACCACCCCTTGTCTAGATGAATGGATTTATCGGTAACCTTGGAAAACCTCAAACTATGAATCTTTCCTGTGCCGTTAACAACCGTAAATTTTAAAAAGTA
>OZ038519.1:8550074-8560074 GCA_964036315.1 Acanthosepion esculentum | reverse complement strand
TCTTTCTTTCTTTCTTTCTTTCTTTTGTCTGCTGGTTACCTTTCTTTCTTTCTTTCTTTCTTTCTTTCTTTTGTCTGCTGGTTACCTTTCTTTCTTTCTTTCTTTCGTCCGCTGGTGACATTTCTTTCTTTCTTTCTTTCTTTCTTTCTTTCTTTCTTTCTTTCGTCCGCTGGTTACCTTTCTTTCTTTCTTTCTTTCTTTCTTTCTTTCTTTCTTTCTTTCTTTCTTTCTTTCTTTCTTTCGTCCGCTGGTTACCTTTCTTTCTTTCTTTTGTCCGCTGTTTACCTTTCTTTCTTTCTTTCTTTCTTTCTTTCTTTCTTTCTTTCTTTCTTTCTTTCTTTCTTTCTTTCGTCCGCTGGTTACCTTTCTTTCTTTCTTTCTTTCTTTCTTTCTTTCTTTCTTTCTTTCTTTCTTTCTTTCTTTCTTTCTTTCTTTTGTCTGCTGGTTACCTTTCTTTCTTTCTTTCGTCCGCTGGTGACATTTCTTTCTTTCTTTCTTTCTTTCTTTCTTTCTTTCTTTCTTTCTTTCTTTCTTTCTTTCGTCCGCAGGTTACTTTTCTTTCTTTCTTTCTTTCTTTACTTATCCTTTTCTCATTTTTCCTTTCGTCTTCGTCTTTCTGTCTTATTTATTTATCCTTCTTTTCGCATTCCCGCTTCTCCATCTTAACCTCCCATCTTTACTCCCTTTTTCTCCTTTCCGACTTCCGCTCTAGAATCCGCTCTAATTCCCTACATCCTGTCGACCTCCGGCCACCCGACCCTTATTTTTTTTTTTTCACTCATTATCTTTATCATTCAGACCCTAGCAGAAATCGTCCGGCGATCCCCGAACAGCCATCAGCAATTTAATTGCGACAACATATCAGTAACAAACGCTAAAAATTAACTGATTACAGAAAAAGTGTCAAAGAAGTTTCCCGACGTCTTCCTTTCCTTTGATTTATTTCTTTTTTGACTGACAGGCAGAAAATGATTGCGGGGTTCCGGAGTTAAGGAACAAATCAAGTTTTCTTAGAGGATTTTACACACTCATATGCACCAAACGTATGTAAGTGAGTGTGGTGGAAACGGATAGGGGCTGGAAATGAGACAAGTTCAAATTCCAGGCAAATTCGTAACACCCATTTTTGGGTCGGTATGAATTCATCTCCTCACCCCCAACTATGTATTACATTGTATGGCAGACTGGACTCTTCAGTCTCGGGCCGAGAGGAGAATTTGGAATCTTCCACCTCGGGCTGAGAGAAGGTTTTGGACTCTTCAGCCTCGGACAGAGAAAAGTGTCTGAACTCTTCAACCTCGAGATGAGAGGTTTTGGATTATTCAGCCTCGGGCTGAGAGAAGTGTTTGGACTCTTTAGTCTTGGGCTGGGGTCGAGTCTTGACTCTACAGCCTCGGGATGAGAAGTGTTTGGACTCTTTAGTCTTGGGCTGGAGTCGAGTCTTGACTCTACAGCCTCGGGCTGAGAAGTGTTTGGACTCTTTAGTCTTGGGCTGGGGTCGAGTCTTGACTCTACAGCCTCGGGCTGAGAGAAGTGTTTGGACTCTTTAGTCTTGGGCTGGAGTCTAGTCTTGACTCTACAGCCTCGGGATGAGAGAAGTGTTTGGACTCTTTAGTCTTGGGCTGGTGTCGAGTCTTGACTCTACAGCCTCGGGCTGAGAAGTGTTTGGACTCTTTAGTCTTGGGCTGGAGTCGAGTCTTGACTCTACAGCCTCGGGCTGAGACAAGTGTTTGGACTCTTTAGTCTTGGGCTGGATTCGAGTCTTGACTCTACAGCCTCGGGCTGAGAAGTGTTTGGACTCTTTAGTCTTGGGCTGGGGTCGAGTCTTGACTCTACAGCCTCGGGCTGAGAGAAGTGTTTGGACTCTTTAGTCTTGGGCTGGTGTCGAGTCTTGACTCTACAGCCTCGGGATGAGAGAAGTGTTTGGACTCTTTAGTCTTGGGCTGGTGTCGAGTCTTGACTCTACAGCCTCGGGATGAGAGAAGTGTTTGGACTCTTTAGTCTTGGGCTGGTGTCGAGTCTTGACTCTACAGCCTCGGGCTGAGACAAGTGTTTGGACTCTTTAGTCTTGGGCTGGAGTCTAGTCTTGACTCTACAGCCTCGGGATGAGAGAAGTGTTTGGACTCTTTAGTCTTGGGCTGGAGTCTAGTCTTGACTCTACAGCCTCGGGCTGAGAGAAGTGTTTGGACTCTTTAGTCTTGGGCTGGAGTCGAGTCTTGACTCTACAGCCTCGGGCTGAGAAGTGTTTGGACTCTTTAGTCTTGGGCTGGGGTCGAGTCTTGACTCTACAGCCTCGGGCTGAGAAGTGTTTGTTCTCTTCAGCTTCGATCTCAGAGAAATGTTTAGACTCTTCAGTTTTGAGCTGACAGAAAAGTTTAGACTTTTCAGCCTGGAACTGAGAGTAGATTTTGGAATCTTCAGTCTTAGGTTGGGAGAAGTATTACATTGGATTAAAAAAACAAAAACAAAACAAAAAAAAACTGCAACTGAAGCTATTGTCAGTCATCTACCCAGTAGCCATATTAACTTTATTGTATATTTTACATATAAAATGTCCTTTTCTTTTTTTTCTTTTTTCTTTCTTCATTTAGTCATGAACTTTCTTTCTTTCTTTCTTTCTTTCTTTCTTTCTTTCATATGGCTACTTGTCCAGACAATGGTATTCATTTTCACAATTGACATCGTCTGCACTGTTGTCGCCATCATTATTGCCATACTCACAACGTTTCGGCCACTGTACACTCCGTCCTTCTTCCGTTGATATACATTGGAATTTCAAACCGAATCCTTTATTTAATCCACGGGAAAATATTTTTTCTAATTTCACGTGCTATGCCTTTTTTGGATATCTCAGTTGCAGTTAATTCCCTTTGTAACTCAACTCTCAAGTTTTTGTATATATACATGGGGGAGAGAAGACATGAACTAAGCATGTAGAAATTTATAAAATAAACTGTAAAAACTGCCCCAAGAAATACATTGGTAAGACATATAGAATTTTAAATAAAAGATTATATGAACGCAACAAGGATCTTTCATAAACCATACTCACTGCATAAGTCAATCATTGCAATGAATGCCGCCATAAGTTGCGATTTAAAAATGCCGCGCTATTTAAAAAAATAATTTATTAAAGCGAAAATGTATTGAAAGCGCACTGATTTCCGAAGTGTCCAATCAATGGTAATGGTGATATTAACCGTTTTCATACAGGAAACATTTGGAATTTATAGACCGAACAGGAAAACTTTTCTCAAGTCCGCTAAATGTCATATCTCCTAGTACCGATAGAAGTTTCCTTCCTAGCCTTTTGTTTACGTTATTGTGGAAAGTCAACATCTTCATTATATCAATATTTTCCCTTCTAGCTACACGTGCTATCCATTTTTATTGTTGCTGCTGCTGGAAGCGTTCAAGTAATTAATTTTTTGGGATTGTGAAGCGTCATTCTATGCGGTTTCAAGAAGGATAGTGTTCCTTAAGACATCGTGAGATCATTTTCTTGAATGCGCCCGTAATAGTTGATATGAGATAGTTCTGAACTAATTGTACGTGACGTATGGCATCAGGGAGGCACGGTGGAGTAATGGTCAGCGGCTCGGATTGATGAAACGGAGAGCTGAGTTCGAATTCTAGTCGAATCCATTACATTCACTTATGTGCTAATGGGAAAGGTACGAATCCACGTCTTCTCCCCCCACCAACTGGTTTACCGCAGAAAAAAATGTAAACCTACTGCGGGAAAAAAAATCTGCCTCGTCAGTCTTGTATCGAATGATAAATGGTCATCTAAGCGTGTATCACGCATGACACAAAACTGACTGACGTATGACATTCATAGGAAAGTTCAGATTTGGCGAGAATTTTGAAGGTTTTTCATTTTAAATTCATTTTTATAATAACATAATAGCCATTATGAACACTTATATTTCAACAAAAGAAATCTTAAATATTGAGGAAAAAACTTAAAATGGGTGACACCAGAATTAGAAGAGGCATTGGGAAAGCGAATGGAGTCATCAAAAAGCTAAGAAGAATTTGAAGAAACAAATATTTTGTCAGAAAAAAAGAAAAGTGTACTGAACTGTTATCTAATATCAGTCCCCCGATATGGCAGTGAATGCTGGACAATCTCCTCACAGATGAAGAAGAGACTTGAAGCAAGAGAAACAAAGAAAAGAGTAATGAACTGTCATGTAATATCCGTCCTTCTATATGGCAGTGAATGCTGGACAATCTCCTCACAGATGAAGAGGTAATTTGAAGTAACAGTAATATGGTTCTGCAGAAGGAAACTGAGAATGCCATGACCAAACAGGTGGACAACGACGAATTTTGAGAGACAATGGAAAAAAACACGACACATACTTAACATCAGCAAGCGACAGATGAAATTTCTCGGGCACATAACTAGGAAATTAGGCGTCGAAAATTCGATACCCACGTGGCAGATTGTAGGACATAAGAAAATAACATATAAGTTTATTTACTCAAGCTTCGTAGCTTGAGTAAATGGATGGCAGAACAAGGTTTAAAATAGATAAAAAAAACAGAGAAATTTTTGTAAGAGCTACAAAGGACAGGAAATAGTGGAGTGCCATGTTCGCCAACGTCACGAATGGACACGGCCCATATAAGAATTATTAGAACTAGCATGAGTAAATAAATGGAGGAAGAAGTTTTAGGATAAATGGGAAAAACAAAATATATTAAGAGATAAAAAGGACAGGAAATTGTGGAGAGCCATGATTGCCAACGCCCTGAATGGACATGACACATAGAAGAAGATGAAGAAGAAAAGAAGGAGCTTGAGTAAATGGATGGCGGAACAAGGTTTAGGAAAAATATGAAAAAGACAAAATTTAATAAGAGTGGCAAAGGAAAGGAAATTGTGGAGAGTCGTGATCGTCAACGTCCTGAAGGAATATGGCGTATAGAAGAAGTAGCTTGAGTAAAATGGATGACGGAACAAGATTTAAGATAAATATCAAAAAGACAAAATTTAATAAAAGCGACGAAGGAAAGGAAATTGTGGAGAGTCGTAATCGTCAACGTCCTGAAGGAATATGGCGTATAGAAGAAGAAGTAGCTTGAGTAAATTGGATGACGGAACAAGATTTAAGATAAATATCAAAAAGACAAAATTTAATAAATGCGACGAAGGAAAGGAAATTGTGGAGAGCCGTGAAGGAAAAGAAGAAGAAGAAAAAAGGACAAAAATTAAGTAAAATGATTAAACATGTCGGAGTTTGAACATAGATCGCCATTGAGTAAACACAGGCGATCCCATTATTGAATTAAGTAGACCACGTGACCATAGAGGGAACTCATATAAGTAGAAAATCGCGTGACGACTACATGATCGCTATTTCTATTCTATCCTCTATTACTATACGGAACGCTATTTCTACTCTATCCTCTATTACTATACGAATCGCTATTTCTACTCTATCCTCTATTACTATTCGGAACGCTATTTCTACTCTATCCTCTATTACTCTACGGAGCGCTATTCTCTACTCTATTCACTATAATATTCCTCTATTCGGATCCCTATACGGATTACTATTCGAGTGAGTATTATCGAGCAAGTACTATTAGTGTGAGTGATATTCGAAGGCGTCTGACGCCAGTATTGTTCAACGGCGTTACTATAGTTGTATCTGCGATTACAAAGTCTCTACTACAACAAGCATTACGAAAGTGACAACGAGTATACGTTGACATCACAAAAGAAACTGATGGGCGTTTCCTTCCAAACCTTTTGTTTAAGGCAATGGGGAATGTCAACATCTGGATTACATCGTCATTTTCTCTTCTACGCAGTTGTGCTGCTCTTAAAGGTCTTCGGGTGATGTGGATTTTTTTTTGTCAAGTGATATTATAGCGCCATTGTATAAGGCATAATGAAGGATTCAAGCCCAAAATGTTTCATTCTTTTGAAGCTCGACTTGACGAATTTAAGCACATAAGTAAATTGGCGGCTAGGTCACATTAATTTATGGTCGAATTGGAAGAGATAAGGAATCTAATTTCATTTGATTTATGGTTACAGAGATCACAAGGTATTTCCACTTATATACAGTTTTGTATTTCTTTCATTCTAGAGGAAGCCAAAATGGGGAGAGTCTCTTGCGAAACTCGTCGTTAATAAATTTTCCACTTTGTCTCGTCATCTTCATATATATTAATATAGAAATATATTTGCTCTTATCCGATCGAGCACACTGGAGTAATTTCAAAACAGTGGCTGCTGCTGCTATGAATGCAATGCTCTTCAATTACGAATTGAGCTCTCTTAAATACTGGCGATTACACATTTCTTGTATATAATGCGTTAACACTTATTTTTTCTGGGGACAGGTTAGGGGTAAGATCGCTAACTGATATCAAATCAGTCTAGTTTCGATCCCGGCTTGAAGCAATCAGACATCTAGCCACATGTGGATGACTATATATATATATATATATATATATATATATATATATATATATATATATATATATATTAAATAAAAACAGACCACTTTAAGGTTCCATGTAATAAATTATTTCACCACAGCCCTTTTAAAGGACCGCGGATTTTTATTTAAATTATTAGCTCTGATTTGCATTGAGCTCTCTGGATTTTATCCTCCTTGGGTCTACCCATACGGATTACCTAGTTTTTCGTAAAATATATATATATATATATATATATATATATATATATATATATATATATATATATAGTTAAATTTCCAGATCAATTCTGTGGACAAGACAGATTGGTATAAAATGACAATTGGAAAAATCTTAGATTTTGCCGACGCGTTTCGTCTTCCGACGTTTACAAGGCAAAAATGAAATCGAAATATCTCTGTTGTTATAGTTACATTAAAAATCCAAATTTAAAAAGTCCAAGGCTTTTTTTCTGGTTAATGTAAATTACCTTTATAGTAAGAGATTTGTTTTTCTTTTTTTTCCCCATGTCGACAATACAGTTAATCTCTGACTGAAAGCTATAATCTCCAACTATTCAAACACAACGTCAATCGACATCTCCTGATGCCATGATCTAATTCCACGTTCTTCCCTTCATCCTTTCTTCTTTCACGTCTCTTTATTCTTGCTTCAACTTTCTGTCACCACTTGCGTGCTAGTTGCACTCCCGCCTTGCTTGGGGTGAAAAGTTTAAATATATATATATATATATATATATATATATATATATATATATATATATATATATATATATCAGGTCATCCCATATCAGGTCATCCCATATCAGGTCATCCCATAAGTTCTGTCTGAATTTTGAATAAAGAAAACAAGTGACCAAATGTTACATTTAATTACAGATTCAATCAACGATGTATTTTCCCTAATTATCTATGACTTCCTTCCATCTATTAACAAGCTTACTAATTCCATTACTGTAAAATTCTTTTGGCTTTGATTCGAAGAACTCACAAATGTCAGTTTTAACCCCTTTCTGTGTTACAAAAGCTGTTTCTTCCAAATGATTCTGTAAGCTACGAAACAAATGGTAGTCTGAAGGAGCAAGGCCGGGAGAATGAGGTGGATGAGGAATTTTCTTCCAACCAAGTTCTTCGATCTTTTATGACGTGATTCTTGCTGTGTGTGGTCGCGCATTGTCCTGATGAAACATCACCCGTTTTCGATTCACTAGAGCAGGTCTTTTTTTTCCTCAAAGCTTGGTTCAAACGCTCTAATTGCTGACAGTATATTTGAGCATTAATTGTTGCATTAGGTGGTAAGAATTCAAAGTGGATTATTCCTTGGCAATCCCACCAGATTGAAAGAAGAACCTTTTGCCCATGAAGTTCCCTTCTCGGCTGTGGCTGGGGTCCTTCCCCTTTACCAAGCCACTGTCTACGACGCTTAACATTTCGATAAAAGATCCATTTTTCGTCACCAGTCACAAGTCTATCCAAAAAAGGTGAAACAAGTTGGCGAGAATGGAGAGAAGAGCAGATGTCAACTCGGGATTTGAGGTTGTTTTCAGACAATTCATGAGGCACCCATTTTCCAAGTTTAGGAACTTTTCCAAGTTGTCGAAGATGACGATGAACTGTTGTATGGTTTGAACTGAGAACCACTGCCAATTCCTCAACTGATAAAGCAGGATTTTCTTCAAGGGCTGCTTCAAGAAGCTTTTCATCAAACTCAACTGGACGTCCGGTTCGATCTTCATCTTCAAGGGTGAAATCTCCACCTCTGAATTTTGCAAACCATCTTCTGCAAGTTCTTTCATTCACACATGCCTCTCCATAAACTGAGTGAATGTTTCTAGCCGCTTCGGCTGCTGAGTTTCCTTTCTTGAACTCATAAAGCATTATGTGCTTCAAATGATTCTTGGGTACTTCCATGTTAGCAGGGTTTTAATCAAACAAAATTTAATTTTATTGTTCTCTGAAATAAAATTTGATCAGTTTAAATGCATCTAAACATAAAAATAATGTTCAGCTCCATTAGACATTATAAACTACTCTTTAAATTTCGTTCATTTTAACAAAAAGTTAAAATTCGGACAGAACTTATGGGGTGACCTAATATATATATATATATAAATGAACATTGTCGTCAACACCCAACCACGACATGCTTGACCATGGCCATTGCGTTCAAGCATGAAACAGACTGTTACCATTCGGTGCTCACCTCAATATCCACACACACACACACACACACACACACACATACATATATATATATATATATATATATATATATATATATATATATATACATACTCTGTCTCTGACATTGGGCAATTTAACCCATATATATATATATATATATATATATATATATAAATTACTTAAAACAATATCTTATCATTTAAACGTTATTTTTAGTGGATACTCATATTTGCGTAAGCGCTCGGTGAATTTATTAACATATATATATATATATATATATATATATATATATATATATATATATATATATATATATATAAACCCCAGACGATCTGAATTTAGCGGATGTCAGAATTTGTTGAAAGATACATCCCTACCCGGATCTCTAAACATAACCCCGCTTTAGAATGTAACTATTAACTGATACAACGAAAATTAAAATTTGAACACCCTACCACCCCTTGTCTAGATGAATGGATTTATCGGTATCCTTGGAAACCCTCAATTATGCATCTTTGCTGTGCCTTTAACAACCGTAAATTTTAAAAAATAAGTTACTCCAAAATTCGCTTGACGAGGAAATGGAACTAATGTCTTTGTTTTAATAACAAAATTAAATTCAGGGGCTTTAGCTTCCATTTCTGAAACATGGTTATCACTGGGTAGCGAAAAATCATATTTTAAATCAATTAATTTATAATATATATCTATATCTATATATCTATATATATATCTATCTCTCTCTCTCTCTCTCTATATATATATATATATATATATATATATATGTAAAGGAACGAAGAGTAAGATGTCAGCGTTCAAAACATTAATTTAAAACAGGGCTCAGTACAAAAGTAGAGCAATAAATACATATTTATTGAGTAGTGTTACATTAGAACATGCAAATACTCACTACAAAACTGTATATCTTGTTTCAACGTTAAATTTTTTTTTTAACGTTTCATCAGATGAGAAATCACGATGCTACTAAAATATTTTATTCTGAAATGCAGTTAACGAAACAAAAGGTGCTTCGGTAACCGCCTTTCGGAATAAAATATTTTAGTAGCATCGTGATTTCTCACCTAATGAAACATTAAAAAAAATTAACATTGAAACAAGATGTACAGTTTTGTAGTGGATATTTGCATGTTCTAATGTAACAATGCATACCGGACATTATTCGGAATATACTTGTCGACAACACTAATATAATAACATCATCGACTTGCAAAAAAAGGCTAAAAATAATGGAAGCCTTACTAATAAAAATAAACAAACCAACACTTAACAGTTGATAATGGCTAAATGTATAGCCGAAAGAGCACGGATAAAAAGAACATTCGGACAATTTTTAT
>OZ038519.1:8497574-8545074 GCA_964036315.1 Acanthosepion esculentum | reverse complement strand
GGACGGAACAGTCTTGAGGATGAAGACAGGCCTGGGAGGCCTACAGAAGTGAGGTCTCCTGAGGTGATCGAATCAGTCAATGACCTCATTCAGTCTGACAAGGGTGACAGTGGATGACATTTCAAGGACTTTGAGCTTATCTGTTGGGACAAACGCAGGGGTCATCAGTCAGAAGGTGTCATCTTGCATCAAGGCCTCACACAGTAGCCCAAACGGTGCAGACCATCAACGAGCTGGGCTGGGAACTGCTCCCTCATCCCCCTTACAGCCCAGACCTTGCCCCTTCAGACTTTCACCTGTTTGGTCCCTTGAAAGCGTTCACGAGAGGCACGAAGTTTAAAAGTGACGATGAAGTCAAAAGTGTTGTGAGCGACTGGCTGAGACATCAGTCCAAAGATTTTTACGCTGAGGGAATACGGAAGCTTGTGCACAGATGGGAAAAGTGTGTGACAGTGCTGGGAGACTATGTTGAAAAAAAAGAAGAAAGGTAAGCTTCTATCTGTATTAGAAGTCATTTTAATTCAAGTTTGTCAGCCTTCAAATTTATTCACTCTGTTTAGAATAAAAACTGTAATGCACTGAAAAAAAGAAATCTGCTTTATTTGTTGCAAGATGTTTGTGAACGTAACGCCTAACTGAGAAGCCAATGTGTAAAACAGCATTATCATCTCAAGAATTCTTGTTATTCTTTGTTGAGACGGTAAAATTTCAGCCAATTTATTCTACAGCCTTCTTCACGCATAGAATCTGCATAGATAATACATTCTTTTGTTTCAAGAAGAGACAATTTCTTTAAAGGTTTTTAACTCATTGTGGTTGTAACATTTCAGCCAATCCATTCTACAAACTTCTTCAAGTATCCATAAGGAATGAACTATATCTTTTCTTTTTTTCTCCAGAATATTGTGTCAAAAAAAAAAAAAAAATTGAGTAAAAAAAGAAAAAGAAAAGTTAGCAAATATATAAGTAAACAGTTTTTATATTTAATTTTTGAAAACTTGTTCGTTGTCAATTCTTTGTAAATAAAATTGTTCGGATGAGAATTTTTAAAAGTACTGCTGTCAAAAAGTTGATAATAAATTGCTGATTAAATGACAGTCTGACATTTGTTTGTCTATCTTCTGATGCCTAATTTCCATTTGAATATATTTCCTCTGAATCAGATAAAAAAAAATGTTCTTGCATAAATTTTTCTTCCGGAAAACTCAACCGAATTGTTGGTTCTACTGATTTCAATTTCTGTTTCACTCATTGGCATTTCTGCCATGTTGTTGTAATAAAATCTTTTACTTCCCCCAGGCCTGGCTTCTCATCATTCCATTCGCTTCGTTTGACTGGTCGTCAGAAAGCAGACTTGACAATAAGAGTTGTTGACTCCCTAGGGTATTTCCGTCACCTGCCGGGCGTTTGCTTCTTATTGAGATGGATAATGAGGGTTGGAGAACGGCGACGTTTCTACTTGCGCGGGGCAGTAATACCCTACAAAAAAGTGTCAAAGCATTAAGTGATAAAAATTGTAGGACTATCTGGAACTAAACACTAAAGAAATAAAGAATTTAAGGACAAACAAAATGTTTGTCCCCGTTTGCGATTAGAAAAGAAGTAAAAAAACAAACAAAAGCAACAAGGATTTGTTTGTTTTTGTACAAAGATATTCACCCAGGAACCACTGGAAGTAAACGGTTACTCAGTGAGAGGCACATTTTTTTGGCGGATGTGTGAGGAAGATAACAGTTAACCCTCGAATTGTGAAGGTTAGATGATTTGGTTTGGTCTTTTTCTTCTTCTACAGCATATCAACTTCAATGGGTTATTTAATGTCGACAAGATTTTTATTGCTGATAACATTTTCTTCAAAAATGAATTGCTGGTAACATTCTTTTTTCAAAAATGCTGGTAATATTTTTTTTTCAAAAATGCTGGTAACATTTTTTTCTTCAAAAATGCTGGTAACATTTTTTTTTCAAAAATGCTGGTAACATTCTTTTCTTCAAAAATGCTGGCAACATTTTTTTCTTCAAAAATGCTGGTAATATTTTTTCTTCAAAAATGCTGGTAATATTTTTTCTTCAAAAATGCTGGTAACATTATTTTCTTTAAAAATGCTGGTAACATTTTTTCTTCAAAAATGCTGGTAACATTTTTTTCTTCAAAAAACCCAAACTATTTTTACACTTTCATTGTGTTTTGAGGTTAAATATTTGATCATAGTTGGGACCCTAACAGGTGCTACCACCCCGGGTCAAGGTGGACCTGGAAACACCAGCAGTTAAGAGGTGGTTCCACGCTCCTCAAAACCTTCTGATCAGAGGCCTTTCTGTCGGATGTAGTTTAACGTCTTATCCAGGAAGCGCATGTAGTTTATCGTCTTTCCCAGGACCCGGATGCAGCTTATCGTCATACCCAGGGCGGGTGAAGATTAGAACTGGTGGAACTAAGAAATGTATTTCGCCTGTGTACTTTCGATGGAAATAACGATCTACTAACGAGTGGTTTGCTATGTTTCGTTTGTCAGAAAAGGGTAGTAGGGTGGGAAATACTTCGACACCCACAAGGACACGGAGACGCTTTTGGATTCTACTGAGACTGGAAAGTGTAGACTGGGCGGTCCCTGTCCACATATGGCAACAAGGCTCCATTTTCGGCCCGATCTGCTTCTTGTAAATGTTTTTTCGGTAGCTGATCCAAAATGTGGGATGCCAGCCTTAGATCCGGGTGTTTTTGTCGGGACACCGTCTCTAGAAAAAAACTGACACTAAGCTAGAAAACACGGGACTCAGGGTTGGACATTGGGGATCTGGGGATAGAAGTACAAGACCGAACAGTGTAGACAGGGATTGTCAATGGGGTTCCGACCATCTACAGGGCGGTTGTAGTATGATGATGATGATGATGATGATGATGATGATGATGGTGATGCTATATGAAACAATGAAAGAGAGAGAGAGAGAGAGAGAGAGAGAAAGAGAGAAAGAAAAAGAAAGAGATATAAAGCTATAAATGAGGGAGAGAAAATATGAGTTTGCCAGCCACTTCACACGAAAATTGACTATCCCAAATACCAGAACTCGGGACTCAGGGTTTTACAATCGAAACGAATTGTCAATGGAGTTGCGACCCTCCACTGGGGAGCCGAAGGATGATGATGAAGATGAATCAAAATGAACGCTTCAACATCCGCAAAGCTCTTGCAACAAAATTCAGGAGGACTGATATTACACAACAGTTCAGTACTTTTTTCTTTGTTACTCTTGCTTCAAGTCTCTTCTTCATCTGTGAGAAGATTGTCCAGCATTTACTGCCATATAGGAGGACTGATATGACATATAACAGTTCAGTACTCTTTTCTTTGTTTCTCTTGCTTCAAGTCTCTTCTTCATCTGTGTGGAGATTGTCCAGCATTCACTGCCATATAGGAGGACTGATATTACATAACAGTTCAGTACGCTTTTCTTTGTTTCTCTTGCTTCAAGTCTCTTCTTCATCTATGAGGAGATTGTCCAGCATTAACTGCCATATAGGAGGACTGATATTACATAACAGTTCAGTACTCTTGTCTTTGTTTCTCTTGCTTCAAGTCTCTTCTTCATCTGTGAGGAGATTGTCCAGCATTCACTGCCCTATAGGAGGACTGATATTACATAACAGTTCAGTACTCTTTTCTTTGTTACTCTTGCTTCAAGTCTCTTCTTCATCTGTGAGGAGATTGTCCAGCATTTACTGCCATATAGGAGGACTGATATCACATAACAGTTCAGTACTGTTTTCTTTGTTTCTCTTGCTTCAAATCTCTTCTTCATCTGTGAGGAGATTGTCCAGCATTCACGGCCATATAGGAGGACTGATATCACATAACAGTTCAGTACTCTTGTCTTTGTTTCTCTTGCTTCAAGTCTCTTCTTCATCTGTGAGGAGATTGTCCAGCATTCACTGCCATATAGGAGGACTGATATTACATAACAGTTCAGTACTCTTTTCTTTGTTACTCTTGCTTCACATATGGCAACAAGGCTCCATTTTCGGCCCGATCTGGTTCTTGTAAATGTTTTTTCGGTAGCTGATCCAAAATGTGGGATGCCAGCCTTAGATCCGGGTGTTTTTGTCGGGACACCGTCTCTAGAAAAAAACTGACACTAAGCTAGAAAACACGGGACTCAGGGTTGGACATTGGGGATCTGGGGATAGAAGTACAAGACCGAACAGTGTAGACAGGGATTGTCAATGGGGTTCCGACCATCTACAGGGCGGTTGTAGTATGATGATGATGATGATGATGATGATGATGATGGTGATGCTATATGAAACAATGAAAGAGAGAGAGAGAGAGAGAGAGAGAGAGAGAAAGAGAGAAAGAAAAAGAAAGAGATATAAAGCTATAAATGAGGGAGAGAAAATATGAGTTTGCCAGCCACTTCACACGAAAATTGACTATCCCAAATACCAGAACTCGGGACGCAGGGTTTTACAATCGAAACGAATTGTCAATGGAGTTGCGACCCTCCACTGGGGAGCCGAAGGATGATGATGAAGATGAATCAAAATGAACGCTTCAACATCCGCAAAGCTCTTGCAACAAAATTCACAAGATTTGGCGCGCGAAACTTCCATCCTCCTTAAAAGTCTAAACCTTTCGAACATTGACTGAACCATTCTTAGTGTACGGACCAAAACCTGGACATTATCTGCTCAAAAGATAACTTGATGGAAAATATACAAATCTACTTAGAAAATTCCAGAAAATCAGTTGGAGATCCCATGCAACACTTAACACAATTTACGGAGAACTGAGACCAATCTCTCTTAAGCTCAAACAAAAAGGATTACAGTTTGCCGGCCACAGCCACCGAGAGGGCAGGGAAATCGTCGCATCCTTACTCCTATGGCATCCTCCTGGGGGTCTCTTCTCATGAAAATTGACTCCCCCAGATAACATAGCTCGGGACTGAAGGTTGGACAATGGGGATCTGGGGACAGCAATGCGGGAGCGAACAGAGTGGAAAGGGATTTTCAATGGAGTTCCGACCAACCACAGGGAAGTCGAAAGATGATGATGAAAGGTAGGCGATATTAGACCCTTACTGGAGCGGTACAAGGAACAGACCATTTTTCAAACATCTCTAGCGATGGATCGTACGTAAGAGTTCCACTTAAGGTCCGAGTTTAGTTTAAGTTCGAATTGGCGCTCAAGACATGGGGCCTACCTTTGGGAACACTCGTGAATCGGAATTTCTGGGTCAGAATGGTATGGAAGTTGAGTTATGCAGAAAGACGACTTATTTTATTCGTACGTGACAGTCTTATAACGTACCGTATCCATGATGGCGATTATGGCTCCACAATTTCCTGACTTTTGTAGCACTTAATAGATTTTATCTTTTTGCTATCTCCTTCAAAACTGCCATATAAATACTCAAGATTTATCTATCTTGTGTTCAGTCTGTCCTGTCTGTATTGTATTTTTCAAGCCCTCTTTCCTCATTATATGCTCAAGAAATTTCAAATATCTCCTGATGTTAAGTATCCTTTTTGTTACGATTTTCTATAACACTGGGTAGTTGTTCACATGTTCGTTCCATGGTATTCTCAGTATCTTTCTGTAGAACCACATTTCTGTTGCCACAAATCTCTTCTTCATCTGTGAGGAGATTGTCCAGCATTCACTGCCATATAGGAGGACTGATATTACATATAACAATTCAGTACTCTTGTCTTTGTTTCTCTTGCTTCAAGTCTCTTCTTCATCTGTGAGGAGATTGTCCAGCATTCACTGCCATATAGGAGGACTGATATTACATACAACAGTTCAGTACACTTGTCTTTGTTTCTCTTGCTTCAAGTCTCTTCTTCATCTGTGAGGACATTGTCCAGCATTCACTGCCATATAGGAGGACTGATATTACATAACAGTTCAGTACTCTTTTCTTTGTTACTCTTGCTTCAAGTCTCTTCTTCATCTGTGAGGAGATTGTCCAGCATTTACTGCCATATAGGAGGACTGACATTACATAACAGTTCAGTACTCTTTTCTTTGTTTCTCTTGCTTCAAGTCTCTTCTTCATCTGTGGGGAGATTGTCCAGCATTCGCTGCCATATAGGAGGACTGATATTACACAACAGTTCAGTACTCTTTTCTTTGTTTCTCTTGCTTCAAGTCTCTTCTTCATCTGTGTGGGGATTGTCCAGCATTCACTGCCATATAGGAGGACTGATATTACACAACAGTTCAGTACTCTTTTCTTTGTTACTCTTGCTTCAAGTCACTTCTTCATCTGTGAGGAGATTGTACAGCATTCACTGCCATATAGGAGGACTGATATTACACAACAGTTCAGTACTCTTTTCTTTGTTTCTCTTGCTTCAAGTCTCTTCTTCATCTGTAAGGAGATTGTCCAGCATTTACTGCCATATAGGAGGACTGATATTACATATAACAGTTCAGTACTCTTTTCTTTGTTTCTTTTGCTTCAAGTCTCTTCTTCATCTGTGGGGAGATTGTCCAGCATTCACTGCCATATAGGAGGACTGATATTACATAACAGTTCAGTACACTTTTCTTTGTTTCTCTTGCTTCAAGTCTCTTCTTCATCTCTGTGGGGATTGTCCAGCATTCACTGCCATATAGGAGGACTGATATTACACAACAGTTCAGTACTCTTTTCTTTGTTCCTGTTTCTTCAAGTAGCTTCTTCATCTGTGAGGAGATTGTCCAGATCACTGCCATATAGGAGGACTGATATTAAATAACAGTTCAGTACTCTTTTCTTTGTTTCTCTTGCTTCAAGTCTCTTCTTCATCTGTGAGGAGATTGTCCAGCATTCACTGCCATATAGGAGGACTGATATTAAATAACAGTTCAGTACTCTTTTCTTTGTTTCTCTTGCTTCAAGTCTCTTCTTCATCCGTGAGGAGATTGTCCAGCATTCGCTGCCATATAGGAGGAATGATATTACATAACAGTTCAGTACACTTTTCTTTGTTTCTCTTGCTTCAAGTCTTTTCTTCATCTGTGAGTAGATTGTCCAGCATTCACTGCCATTAAGAGGACTGATATTACATAACAGTTCAGTACTCTTTTCTTTGTTACTCTTGCTTCAAGTCTCTTCTTCATCTGTGAGGAGATTGTCCAGCATTTACTGCCATATAGGAGGACTGACATTACATAACAGTTCAGTACTCTTTTCTTTGTTTCTCTTGCTTCAAGTCTCTTCTTCATCTGTGGGGAGATTGTCCAGCATTCGCTGCCATATAGGAGGACTGATATTACACAACAGTTCAGTACTCTTTTCTTTGTTTCTCTTGCTTCAAGTTTCTTCTTCATCTGTGTGGGGATTGTCCAGCATTCACTGCCATATAGGAGGACTGATATTACACAACAGTTCAGTACTCTTTTCTTTGTTACTCTTGCTTCAAGTCACTTCTTCATCTGTGAGGAGATTGTACAGCATTCACTGCCATATAGGAGGACTGATATTACATAACAGTTCAGTACTCTTTTCTTTGTTTCTCTTGCTTCAAGTCTCTTCTTCATCTGTGAGGAGATTGTCCAGCATTTACTGCCATATAGGAGGACTGATATTACATATAACAGTTCAGTACTCTTTTCTTTGTTTCTTTTGCTTCAAGTCTCTTCTTCATCTGTGGGGAGATTGTCCAGCATTCACTGCCATATAGGAGGACTGATATTACATAACAGTTCAGTACACTTTTCTTTGTTTCTCTTGCTTCAAGTCTCTTCTTCATCTCTGTGGGGATTGTCCAGCATTCACTGCCATATAGGAGGACTGATATTACACAACAGTTCAGTACTCTTTTCTTTGTTCCTGTTTCTTCAAGTAGCTTCTTCATCTGTGAGGAGATTGTCCAGATCACTGCCATATAGGAGGACTGATATTAAATAACAGTTCAGTACTCTTTTCTTTGTTTCTCTTGCTTCAAGTCTCTTCTTCATCCGTGAGGAGAACGTCCAGCATTCGCTGCCATATAGGAGGAATGATATTACATAACAGTTCAGTACACTTTTCTTTGTTTCTCTTGCTTCAAGTCTTTTCTTCATCTGTGAGTAGATTGTCCAGCATTCACTGCCATTAAGAGGACTGATATTACATAACAGTTCAGTACACTTTTCTTTGTTTCTCTTGCTTCAAGTCTCTTCATCTGTGAGGAGATTGTCTAGCATACACTGCCATATAGAAGGACTGATATTACATAACAGTTCAGTACACTTTTCTTTGTTCCTGTTGCTTCAAGTCTCTTCTTCATCTGTGAGGAGATTGTCCAGCATTCACTGCCATATAGGAGGACTGATATTACATAAAAGTTCAGTACTCTTTTCTTTGTTTCTCTTGCTTCAAGTCTCTTCTTCATCTGTGAGGAGATTGTCCAGCATTCACTGCCATATAGGAGGACTGATATTACATAACACTTCAGTACTGTTTCTTTGTTTCTGTTGCTTCAAGTAGCTTCTTCATCTGTGAGGAGATTGTCCAGATCACTGCCATATAGGAGGACTGATATTACATAACAGTTCAGTACTCTTTTCTTTGTTTCTCTTGCTTCAAGTCTCTTCTTCATCTGTGAGGTGATTGTCCAGCATTCACTGCCATATAGGAGGACTGATATTACATAACAGTTCAGTACTGTTTTCTTTGTTTCTGTTGCTTCAAGTAGCTTCTTCATCTGTGAGGAGATTGTCCAGCATTCACTGCCATATAGGAGGACTGATATTACATAACAGTTCAGTACTCTTTTCTTTGTTTCTCTTGCTTCAAGTCTCCTCTTCATCTGTGAGGAGATTGTTCAGCATTCACTGCCATATAGGAGGACTGATATTACATAACAGTTCAGTACTCTTTTCTTTGTTTCTCTTACTTCAAGTGCCTTCTTTATATGTGAGGAGATTGTCCGGCATTCACTACAAAGAAAGAAAAACAGAAATGCTGTCAAGAAAGAAAGAATGAATGAAGAAGGCTGGAAAGAAAGAATGAATGAAGAAGGCTAGAAAGAAAGAAAGAATGAAGAAAGGCAGGAAAGAAAGACAGAAAGAAAGAATGAATGAAAAAGGCTGCAAAGAAAGAAAGAATGAATGAAGAAGGCTGGAAAGACAGAAAGAATGAATGAATGAATAAAGGCTGGAAAGAAAGAAAGAAAGAAAGAAAGAATGAAGAAAGGCTGGAAAGAAAGAAAGAATGAATGAAGAAGGCTGGAAAGAAAGAAAGAAAGAAAGAATGAAGAAAGCTGGAAAGAAAGAAAGAAAGAATGAATGAAGAAAGGCAGGAAAGAAAGAAAGAATGAATGAAGAAGGCTGGAAAGAAAGAAAGAAAGAAAGAATGAAGAAAGGCTGGAAAGATAGAAAGAAAGACAAAAAGAATGAAGAAAGGCTGGAAAGAAAGAAAGAAAGAAAGAATGAATGAAGAAGGCTGGAAAGAAAGAGAGAAAGAAAGAAAGAATGAATGAAGAAGGCTGCAAAGAAAGAAAGATTGAATGAAGAAAGCTGGAAAGAAAGGAAGAAAGAAAGAATGAAAGAAGAAGGCTGCAAAGAAAGAAAGATTTGAATGAAGAAAGCTGGAAAGAAAGAAAGAAAGAAAGAATGAAGAAAGGCTGGAAAGAAAGAAAGAAAGAATGAAAAAAGGCTGGAAAGAAAGAAAGAAAGAAAGAAAGAAAGAAAGAAAGAAAGAATGAAGAAAGGCTGGAAAGAAAGGAAGAAAGAAAGAATGAAGAAAGGCTGGAAAGAAAGAAAGAAAGAAAGAATGAATGAATAAGGCTGGAAAGAAAGAAAGAATGAAGAAAGGCTTGAAAGAAAGAAAGAAAGAATGAATGAAGAAGGCTGCAAAGAAAGAAAGAAAGAAAGGAAGAAAGAATGAATGAAAGATTGAATGAAGAAAGCTGGAAAGAAAGAAAGAAAGAATGAAGAAAGGCTTGAAAGAAAGAAAGAAAGAATGAATGAAGAAGGCTGGAAAGAAAGGAAGAAAGAAAGAAAGAAAGATTGAATGAAGAAAGCTGGAAAGAAAGAAAGAAAGAAAGAATGAAGAAAGGCTGGAAAGAAAGAAAGAAAGAAAGAATGAATGAAGAACGCTGGAAAGAAAGAAAGAATGAATGAAGAAGGCTGGAAAGAAAGAAAGAAAGAAATAAAGAAAGAATGAATGGAGAAGGCTGGAAATAAAGAAAGAAAGAAAGAATGACGAAAGGCTGGAAAGAAAGAAAGAAAGAAAGAATGAATGAAGAAGGCTGGAAAGAAAGAAAGAAAGAAAGAATGAAGAAAGGCTGTAAAGAAAGAAAGAAAGAAAGAAAGAAAGAAAGAATGAAGAAAGGCTGGAAAGAAAGAAAGAAAGAATGAATGAAGAAGGCTGGAAAGGAAGAAAGAAAGAAAGAAAGAAAAAATGAAGAAAGGCTGCAAAGAAAGAAGGAACGAAAGAAAAAATGAAGAAAGGCTGGAAAGAAAGAAAGAAAGAAAGAATGAAGAAAGGCTGGAAAGAAAGAAAGAAAGAAAGAAAGAATGAAGAAAGGCGTGAAAGAAAGAATGAAAGAAAGATAGAAATAAAGAATGAAGACAGGCTGGAAAGAAAGAAAGAAAGAAAGAAAGAATAAATGAAGAAGGCTGCAAAGAAAGAAAGATTGAATGAAGAAAGCTGGAAAGAAAGAAAGAAAGAAAGAATGAAGAAGGCTGGAAAGAAAGAAAGAAAGAAAGAAAGAAAGAATGAAGAAAGGCTGGAAAGAAAGAAACAAAGAAAGAAAGAAAGAATGAAGAAAGGCTGGAAAGAAAGAAACAAAGAAAGAAAGAAAGAATGAAGAAAGGCTGGAAAGAAAGAAAGAAAGAAAGAAAGAATGAAGAAAGGCTGGAAAGAAAGAAACAAAGAAAGATAGAAAGAAAGAAAGAAAGAATGAAGAAAGCTGGAAAGAAAGAAAGAACGAATGAAGAAAGGCTTGAAAGAAAGAAAGAAAGAAATAATGAAGAAGGACTGGAAAGAAAGAAAGAAAGAATGAAGAAAGACTAGAAAGAAAGAAAGAAAGAAAGAAAGAATGAAGAAAAGCTGGAAAGAAAGAAAGAATGAAGAGAGGCTGGAAAGAAAGAAAGAAAGAAAGAAAGAAAGAATGAATGAATGAATGAAGAAGGCTGGAAAGAAAGAAAGGAAGAAAGAAAGAAAGAATGAATGAAGAAGTCTTGAAAGAAAGAAAGAATGAATGAAGAAGGCTGGAAAGAAAGAAAGGAAGAAAGAAAGAAAGAATGAATGAAGAAGGCTGGAAAGAAAGAAAGGAAGAAAGAAAGAATGAAGAAAGGCTGGAAAGAAAGAAAGAAAGAATGAATGAAGAAGGCTGGAAAGAAAGAAAGAAAGAAAGAAAGAATGAATAAAGGCTGGAAAGAAAGAAAGGAAGAAAGAAAGAAAGAATGAAGAAAGTCTGGAAAGAAAGAAAGAAAGAAAGTAAGAATGAATGAAGAAGGCTGGAAAGAAAGAAGGAAAGAAAGAATGAAGAAAGGCTGGAAAGAAAAAAAGAAAGAAAGAATGAAGAAAGGCTGGAAAGAAAGAAAGGAAGAAAGAAAGAAAGAATGAATGAAGAAGGCTGGAAAGAAAGAAAGAAAGAAAGAAAGAAAGAATGAATGAAGAAGGCTGGAAAGAAAGAAAGAAAGAAAGAAAGAATGAATGAAGAAAGTTGGAAAGAAAGAAAGAATGAAGAAAGGCTCGAACGAAAGAAAGAAAGAATGAAGAAAGGCTGGAATGAAAGAAAGGAAGAAAGAAAGAAAGAATGAATGAAGAAGGCTGGAAAGAAAGAAAGAAAGAAAGAAAGAAAGAATGAATGAAGAAGGCTGGAAAGAAAGAAAGAAAGAAAGAAAGAAAGAATGAAGAAAGGCTGGAAAGAAAGAAAGAAAGAAAGAAAGAATGAAGAAAGGCTGGAAAGAAAGAAAGAAAGAAAGAGAGAAAGAAAGAATGAAGAAAGGCTGGAAAGAAAGAAAGAAAGAAAGATAGAAAGAAAGAAAGAAAGAATGAAGAAAGCTGGAAAGAAAGAAAGAACGAATGAAGAAAGGCTTGAAAGAAAGAAAGAAAGAAATAATGAAGAAGGACTGGAAAGAAAGAAAGAAAGAATGAAGAAAGACTAGAAAGAAAGAAAGAAAGAAAGAAAGAAAGAATGAAGAAAAGCTGGAAAGAAAGAAAGAATGAAGAGAGGCTGGAAAGAAAGAAAGAAAGAAAGAAAGAAAGAATGAATGAATGAATGAAGAAGGCTGGAAAGAAAGAAAGGAAGAAAGAAAGAAAGAATGAATGAAGAAGGCTGGAAAGAAAGAAAGGAAGAAAGAAAGAATGAAGAAAGGCTGGAAAGAAAGAAAGAAAGAATGAATGAAGAAGGCTGGAAAGAAAGAAAGAAAGAAAGAAAGAATGAATAAAGGCTGGAAAGAAAGAAAGGAAGAAAGAAAGAAAGAAAGAATGAAGAAAGTCTGGAAAGAAAGAAAGAAAGAAAGTAAGAATGAATGAAGAAGGCTGGAAAGAAAGAAGGAAAGAAAGAATGAAGAAAGGCTGGAAAGAAAAAAAGAAAGAAAGAATGAAGAAAGGCTGGAAAGAAAGAAAGGAAGAAAGAAAGAAAGAATGAATGAAGAAGGCTGGAAAGAAAGAAAGAAAGAAAGAAAGAATGAATGAAGAAGGCTGGAAAGAAAGAAAGAAAGAAAGAAAGAATGAATGAAGAAAGTTGGAAAGAAAGAAAGAATGAAGAAAGGCTGGAACGAAAGAAAGAAAGAATGAAGAAAGGCTGGAATGAAAGAAAGGAAGAAAGAAAGAAAGAATGAATGAAGAAGGCTGGAAAGAAAGAAAGAAAGAAAGAAAGAAAGAATGAATGAAGAAGGCTGGAAAGAAAGAAAGAAAGAAAGAAAGAAAGAATGAAGAAAGGCTGGAAAGAAAGGCTGGAAAGAAAGGCTGGAAAGAAAGAAAGAAAGAATGAAGAAAGGCTGGAAAGAAAGAAAGAAAGAAAGAAAGAATGAATGAAGAAAGTTGGAAAGAAAGAAAGAATGAAGAAAGGCTGGAACGAAAGAAAGAAAGAATGAAGAAGGCTGGAATGAAAGAAAGGAAGAAAGAGAGAAAGAATGAATGAAGAAGGCTGGAAAGAAAGAAAGAAAGAAAGAAAGAATGAATGAAGAAAGCTGGAAAGAAAGAAAGAAAGAAAGAAAGAAAGAAAGAAAGAATGAAGAAAGGCTGGAAAGAAAGAAAGAAAGAAAGAATGAATGAAGAAGGCTGGAAAGAAAGAAAGAAAGAAAGAAAGAGTGAACGAAGAAGGCTGGAAAGAAAGGAAGAAAGAAAGAAAAAGAATGAATGAAGAAGGCTGCAAAGAAAGAAAGAAAGAAAGAATGAAGAAAGGCTGGAAAGGAAGAAAGAATGAAAGAATGAATGAAGAAGACTGGAAAGAAAGAAAGAAAGAATGAAGAAAGGCAGGAAAGAAAGAAAGAAAGAAAGAATGAATGAAGAAGGCTGGAAAGAAAGAAAGAAAGAATGAAGAAAGGCAGGAAAGAAAGAAAGAAAGAAAGAATGAATGAAGAAGGCTGGAAAGAAAGAAAGAATGAAGAAAGGCTGGAAAGATAGAAAGAAAGACAAAAAGAATGAAGAAAGGCTGGAAAGAAAGAAAGAAAGAAAGAATGAATGAAGAAGGCTGGAAAGAAAGAGAGAAAGAAAGAAAGAATGAATGAAGAAGGCTGCAAAGAAAGAAAGATTGAATGAAGAAAGCTGGAAAGAAAGGAAGAAAGAAAGAATGAAAGAAGAAGGCTGCAAAGAAAGAAAGATTTGAATGAAGAAAGCTGGAAAGAAAGAAAGAAAGAAAGAATGAAGAAAGGCTGGAAAGAAAGAAAGAAAGAATGAAAAAAGGCTGGAAAGAAAGAAAGGAAGAAAGAATGAATGAAAGATTGAATGAAGAAAGCTGGAAAGAAAGAAAGAAAGAATGAAGAAAGGCTTGAAAGAAAGAAAGAAAGAATGAATGAAGAAGGCTGGAAAGAAAGGAAGAAAGAAAGAAAGAAAGATTGAATGAAGAAAGCTGGAAAGAAAGAAAGAAAGAAAGAATGAAGAAAGGCTGGAAAGAAAGAAAGAAAGAAAGAATGAATGAAGAACGCTGGAAAGAAAGAAAGAATGAATGAAGAAGGCTGGAAAGAAAGAAAGAAAGAAATAAAGAAAGAATGAATGGAGAAGGCTGGAAATAAAGAAAGAAAGAAAGAATGACGAAAGGCTGGAAAGAAAGAAAGAAAGAAAGAATGAATGAAGAAGGCTGGAAAGAAAGAAAGAAAGAAAGAATGAAGAAAGGCTGTAAAGAAAGAAAGAAAGAAAGAAAGAAAGAATGAAGAAAGGCTGGAAAGAAAGAAAGAAAGAATGAATGAAGAAGGCTGGAAAGGAAGAAAGAAAGAAAGAAAGAAAAAATGAAGAAAGGCTGCAAAGAAAGAAGGAACGAAAGAAAAAATGAAGAAAGGCTGGAAAGAAAGAAAGAAAGAAAGAATGAAGAAAGGCTGGAAAGAAAGAAAGAAAGAAAGAAAGAATGAAGAAAGGCGTGAAAGAAAGAATGAAAGAAAGATAGAAATAAAGAATGAAGACAGGCTGGAAAGAAAGAAAGAAAGAAAGAAAGAATAAATGAAGAAGGCTGCAAAGAAAGAAAGATTGAATGAAGAAAGCTGGAAAGAAAGAAAGAAAGAAAGAATGAAGAAGGCTGGAAAGAAAGAAAGAAAGAAAGAAAGAATGAATGAAGAAAGTTGGAAAGAAAGAAAGAATGAAGAAAGGCTGGAACGAAAGAAAGAAAGAATGAAGAAAGGCTGGAATGAAAGAAAGGAAGAAAGAGAGAAAGAATGAATGAAGAAGGCTGGAAAGAAAGAAAGAAAGAAAGAAAGAATGAATGAAGAAGGCTGGAAAGAAAGAAAGAAAGAAAGAAAGAAAGAAAGAATGAAGAAAGGCTGGAAAGAAAGAAAGAAATAAAGAATGAATGAAGAAGGCTGGAAAGAAAGAAAGAAAGAAAGAAAGAAAGAAAGAGTGAACGAAGAAGGCTGGAAAGAAAGGAAGAAAGAAAGAAAAAGAATGAATGACGAAGGCTGCAAAGAAAGAAAGATTGAATGAAGAAAGCTGGAAAGAAAGAAAGAAAGAAAGAATGAAGAAAGGCTGGAAAGAAAGAAAGAATGAATGAAGAAAGCTGGAAAGAAAGAAAGAAAGAATGAATGAAGAAGGCTGTAAAGAAAGAAAGAAAGAAAGAATGAAGAAAGGCTGGAAAGGAAGAAAGAACGAAAGAATGAATGAAGAAGACTGGAAAGAAAGAAAGAAAGAAAGAAAGAATGAAGAAAGGCTGGAAAGAAAGAAAGAAAGAAAGAATGAATGAAGAAGGCTGGAAAGAAAGAAAGAAAGAATGAATGAAGAAGGCTGGAAAGAAAGAAAGAAAGAAAGAAAGAATGAATGAAGAAAGTTGGAAAGAAAGAAAGAATGAAGAAAGGCTGGAACGAAAGAAAGAAAGAATGAAGAAAGGCTGGAATGAAAGAAAGGAAGAAAGAAAGAAAGAATGAATGAAGAAGGCTGGAAAGAAAGAAAGAAAGAAAGAAAGAAAGAAAGAATGAATGAAGAAGGCTGGAAAGAAAGAAAGAAAGAAAGAAAGAAAGAATGAAGAAAGGCTGGAAAGAAAGGCTGGAAAGAAAGGCTGGAAAGAAAGAAAGAAAGAATGAAGAAAGGCTGGAAAGAAAGAAAGAAAGAAAGAATGAATGAAGAAAGTTGGAAAGAAAGAAAGAAAGAAAGAATGAAGAAAGGCTTGAAAGAAAGAAAGAAAGAATGAAGAAAGACTGGAAAGAAAGAAAGAAAGAATGAATGAAGAAGGCTAGAAAGAAAGAAAGAAAGAAAGAAAGAATGAATGAAGAAGGCTGGAAAGAAAGAAAGAAAGAATGAATGAAGAAGGCTGGAAAGAAAGAAAGAAAGAAAGAATGAAGAAAGGCTGGAAAGAAAGAAAGAAAGAAAGAAAGAATGAATGAAGAAAGCTGGAAAGAAAGAAAGAATGAATGAAGAAAGGCTGGAAAGAAAGAAAGAAAGAAAGAATGAATGAAGAAAGCTGGAAAGAAAGAAAGAAAGAAAGAATGAATGAAGAAAGCTGGAAAGAAAGAAAGAAAGTAAGAAAGAAAGGATGAAGAAAGCTGGAAAGAAAGAAAGGAAGAAAGAAAGAATGAATGAAGAAGGCTGGAAAGAAAGAAAGAAAGAAAGAATGAATGAAGAAGGCTGGAAAGAAGGAAAGAAAGAAAGAAAGAATGAAGAAAGGCTGGAAAGAAAGAAAGAAAGAAAGAATGAATGAAGAAGGCTGGAAAGTAAGAAAGAAAGAATGAAGAAAGGCTGGAAAGAAAGAATGGAAGAAAGAAAGAAAGAATGAATGAAGAAGGGTGGAATGAAAGAAAGAATGAAAGAATGAAGAAAGGCTGGAAAGAAAGAAAGAATGAATGAAAACGGCTGGAAAGAAAGAAAGAAAGAAAGAATGAAGAAAGGCTGGAAAGAAAGAAAGAAAGAAAGAATGAATGAAGAAGGCTGGAAAGAAATAAATAAATAAAGAAAGAATGAAGAAAGGCTGGAAAGAAAGAAAGAATGAATGAAGAAGGCTGGAAAGAAAGAAAGGAAGAAAGAAAGAAAGAATGAATGAAGAAGACTGGAAAGAAAGAAAGAAAGAAAGAAAGAACGAATGAAGAAAGCTGGAAAGAAAGAAAGAAAGAATGAAGAAAGGCAGGAAAGAAAGAAAGAAAGAAAAGGGCAGCTCAATGATCAGATGAAGGAAGAGTAGTCAAATTGAAAAGAAAGAAAGAAAGAGAAAAACAAAGGAAAGACAATGACCAGATGAAAGAGAGGATGGAAAGAAAAAAGTCAAGAAGTCGAATTGAAAAGAAATAAAGAACAAAGAAAGAAAGAAAAGAAAGAAAAGACAGAAAGAAAAGTAAGAGAAATAGAGAGAGAGAGGGAGAGAGAGAGAAATAGAGAGAGAGAGAGAGAGAAAAAGAAAAGAACAATGACGAGATGGAGAAGAAATGCTGAAAAGAAAGACGGTAACAAGTAAAATGGGAAAGAATGAATGATAAAAAAAAAAGAAAAAAAAAAGAAAATGAACAGATGAAAGAAAAGAGGATGGAAAGAAAGCAGGACGTCAAACTGAAAAGAAAGAAAGAAAGAAAGAAAGAAAGAGTGAAAGAAAGAAAGAAAAACAAGTTTTGGCAAAGTAAAATTAACAACACGTGACAAAAGTCAGTTGTGGAAAAATACAAAAATAACTTGTCAGAGGAAATAAAAATTATCAGGACGGAAGGAAAGAAGAAAGAAAGAAAAAGAGGAAGGCCGAAGAAGAAGAATAAGAATAAGAGAAAGAAGAAGAAGAAGAAGAAGAAGAAGAAGAAGAAGAAGAAGAAGAAGAAGAAGAAGAAGATACAAAACGGAAAGGCTAAGCTCTTGAGTGTGAGCGGTCACAAAAGAATTTAAAAGAAACACATGTTTAATCTTATGATCACGCGAAGTGCTTTAACCCCACTCCCCAGTAAAGAGACATCAAGATGACTGTGGCAATTCACCATCAAAGGTCAAATGTCGATACCTCTAATGAAAGATAAACACCAATTTTACTTACTTTAGTAATCATTGCGATTCCCCTTCACAAATGTTCGTCTTCCATCTCTTGACAAATTCTTTTCTGAATATGCGTTCATCGTTTCTTCTTGACGAGATTGACTCGTAAAAATTTCACGTTTCCATATGTGAAATTTCTGATAAAGATTCTTAAGTTAATGGTTGAATAAGCTGATGGCGAGTTCTACGACAATAAAATATCCGTAGAAATTCCCCTATCGCATCGTTAAATGTTTGAGCTTAACAACCTTAACAAAACTAGAAAGACCCGTAATAATTTCACGCTTTTCCTATTTCAAATTTCTGATGAATCTTAATTCTTCAGTTAATGATTGAATAAGCTGATGGCGAGTACTACGACAATAAAATATCCGTAGAAATTCCCCTATCGCATCGTTAAATATTTGAGCTTAACAACCTTAACAAAACTAGAAAGACCCGTAATAATTTCACGCTTTTCCTGTTTCAAATTTCTGCTGAATCTTAATTCTTCAGTTAATGATTGAATAAGCTGATGGCGAGTTCTACGACAATAAAATATCCGTAGAAATTCCCCTATCGCATCGTTAAATATTTGAGGTCAATAACCTTAACAAAACTAGAATGACCCGTGATAATTTCACGCTTTTCCTGTTTCAAATTTCTGCTGAATCTTAATTCTTCTGTTAATGATTGAATAAACTGATGGCGAGTTCTACGACAATAAAATATCCGTAGAAATTCCCCTATCGCATCGTTAAATATTTGAGCTTAGCAACCTTAACAAAACTAGAAAGACCCGTAATAATTTCACGCTTTTCCTATTTCAAATTTCTGATGAATCTGAATTCTTCAGTTAATGATTGAATAAGCTGATGGCGAGTTCTACGACAATAAAATATCCGTAGAAATTCCCCTATCGCATCGTTAAATATTTGAGCTTAACAACCTTAACAAAACTAGAAAGACCCGTAATAATTTCACGCTTTTCCTATTTCAAATTTCTGATGAATCTTAATTCTTCAGTTAATCATTGAATAAGCTGATGGCGAGTTCTACGACAATAAAATATCCGTAGAAATTCCCCTATCGCATCGTTAAATATTTGAGGTTAACAACCTTAACAAAACTAGAAAGACCCGTGATAATTTCACGCTTTTCCTGTTTCAAATTTCTGCTGAATCTTAATTCTTCAGTTAATGATTGAATAAGCTGATGGCGAGTTCTACTACAATAAAATATCCGTAGAAATTCCCCTATCGCATCGTTAAATATTTGAGCTTAGCAACCTTAACAAAACTCGAAAGACCCGTAATAATTTCACGCTTTTCCTATTTCAAATTCCTGATGAATCTTAATTCTTCAGTTAATGATTGAATAAGCTGATGGCGAGTTCTACGACAATAAAATATCCGTAGAAATACCCCTATCGCATCGTTAAATATTTGAGCTTAATAACCTTAACAAAATATTTCAATAGCCATCATAAATATGAATGTTCTTCGTTATTTTAAGAAGTAAGGGGGTACGAATGAATTTTTTTACAATTGACAACGTTTTCATTTAACCAGTGAAAACTTCCATCTTCCCTTCTTTCTTTCTTTCATTTTCTTACTGAAACCAAGTAGCATCATTGATATCTGCTTTGTTTTTCCACGCAGTCAAAACGAAACATTCTATTATTTATGTGGTATTGGCCAGAGATGTTAAACACTTTTGTGTTTCTTTCATTTTCTCGCTGCAAGCAAGTAGTGTCTTTTGCGCGTCTAGCCACGCAATCAAAAATTATTTATGCAGTACTGGCACGGCGTAACGCTCGTACGTAGTAGAGCAGGGAGGGACAAGCAGAATGATAATAGGATATCCAAATGGACTTTGCTGATGTAGGCCTTTGTTAATGACGCATCGTAGTTAGTGTCGAGGCCGTGTGCAGGAAAATCATTGGAAGATAGAAATTCCGATTGGAGGATAGAGTGTCAATATTTGTAGCATTGTATTTTAGTTTTTTTTTACATATTTTTATTTTAACTTTCTTCAGACAATTTTTTAATTAAAATATTTTTAAGTTAAAGACAGACACAAAGAGATCCCGATTTGCTGTTTATTCCAGTTCTTTGAAGAATAATTATTTATATTGACGCATGTTTCATTAAATAATAAGGATAAGTGTTGTCTATTTATTTTATGTAAATTCTCTTCATATCGTCTGATAAGCTTAATAACATTATCATTAAACGAAGAAAGAAAGAAATAAATCTATCTATCTATCTATCTATCTATCTATCTATCTTGATTTATTCACCTCCCCCTCTATCTATCTATCTATCTATCTTGATTTATTCACCTCCCTCCCTCCATCTATCTATCTATCTATCTATCTATCTATCTATCTTGATTTATTCAACTCCCTCCCTCCCCCTCCCCCATCTATCTATCTATCTATCTATCTATCTATCTATCTATCTATCTATCTCGCTCTTATACTTATCTATCTATCTATCTCATCCTTATACTTATCTATCTATCTATCTATCTATCTATCTATCTATCTATCTATTACAGTCTCTTTATATAGTATCTTATCCTGACCTATATCTTCCAACGTTTTTCTCTCCAGCCTTTTCAATTTTGACGGTCCTTATCTTAACCACCCCTGCCGTCGTTCTTCTGTCTCGTCTTCCCACCTTCATACCCCGGGTGCACGGAGGCCTTTCATTTTCCTTTTGTGCTGTCATGCCCAATTAAGATTAAATCCACCCATTCATCTATTTCAGACATATTGGCCACATAAAATTCCAACCCCCTCTTGGACCACTTGAGAAATTTCAATAGTAGACATTCCAGTCTTTGTAAAGACCCACACGCCATATTCTGTGAAAGCACGGATATTAAACTAACCGGTATGTCAGCGTACTGAGCACTCCAAGCAGGTCCACATATACTATACTGATCATTGTTTGCTGATTACAAATTAGATTTTTGCGTTTTAGCTCTTAAAATCTTTTGTCGTTTTGATCCGAAAATTTGTTCTGTCACTCCCTTACTGAAGCGCGTTCTTTTTTTTGTGCCGTGTACGTTGGCGATCATGGCTCTCCACGATTTCTTGTCCTTTGTAGCTCTTAATATATTTCGTCTTTCTATTATTTCGCCTACGTCCAATTACTCAAGCTCATTAAGTATGGCATGTGTAGTTTTCCTCTTGCTTTCAATCTGTCATGTGAGTATCAAAATTTCCAAACGCTCCATCCTCGTCATATACCCCAAATGATTCAATTGTCTTTTGCTGATGTTAAGTATAAGTTTACAGTTTGTTTCCATCGTTGTTCGATCACCCACCTTTGAAAAACATTTCTGTTGCTCCAAGTCTCTTCTTCATCTGTGAGGATATTGTCCACCATTCACTGCCATATAGGAGGACTGATATTACATAATAGTTCAGTATTCTTTTCTTTGTTTCTGTTGCTTCAAGTCTCTTCTTCCTCTGTGACGAGATTGTCCAGCATTCACTGCCATATAGGAGGACTGACATTACATAACAGTTCAGTACTCTTTTCTTTGTTTCTGTTGCTTCAAGTCTCTTCTTCATCTGTGACGAGATTGTCCAGCATTCACTGCCATATAGGAGGACTGACATTATATAACAGTTCAGTACTCTTTTCTGTGTTTCTCTTGCTTCAAGTCTCTTCATCTGTGACGAGATTGTCCAGCATTCACTGCCATATAGGAGGACTGATATTACATAACAGTTCAGTAAGCTTTTCTTTGTTTCTGTTGCTTCAAGTCTCTTCTTCATCTGTGAGGAGATTGTCCAGCATTCACTGCCATATAGGAGGACTGATATTACATAACAGTTCAGTACTGTTTTCTTTGTTTCTATTGCTTCAAGTCTCTTCTTCATCTGTGAGGAGATTGCCCAGAATTCACTGCCATATAGGAGGACTGATATTACATAACAGTTCAGTACTCTTTTCTTTGTTTCTCTTGCTTCAAGTCTCTTCTTCATCTGTGAGGAGATTGTCCAGCATTCACTGCCATATAGGAGGACTGATATTACATAAGAGTTCAGTACTCTTTTCTTTGTTTCTCTTGCTTCAAGTCTCTTCTTCATCTGTGAGGAGATTGTCCAGTATTCACTGCCATATAGGAGGACTGATATTACATAAGAGTTCAGTACTCTTTTCTTTGTTTCTCTGGCTTCAAGTCTCTTCTTCATCTCTCAGGAGATTGTCCAGCATTCACTACCATATAGAAGGACTAATATTACATAACAGTTCAGTACTGTTTTCTTTGTTTCTCTTGCTTCAAGTCTCTTCTTCATCTGTGAGGAGATTGTCCAGCATTCACTGCCATATAGGAGGACTAATATTACATAACAGTTCAGTACTGTTTTCTTTGTTTCTCTTGCTTCAAGTCTCTTCTTCATCTGTGAGGAGATTGTCCAGCATTCACTGCCATATAGGAGGACTGATATTACATAAGAGTTCAGTATTCTTTTCTTTGTTTCTCTGGCTTCAAGTCTCTTCTTCATCTGTGAGGAGATTGTCCAGCATTCACTACCATATAGAAGGACTAATATTACATAACAGTTCAGTACTGTTTTCTTTGTTTCTCTTGCTTCAAGTCTCTTCTTCATCTGTGAGGAGATTGTCCAGCATTCACTGCCATATAGCAGGACTGATATTACATAACAGTTCAGTACTCTTTTCTTTGTTTCTCTTGCTTCAAGTCTCTTCTTCATCTGTGAGGAGATTGTCCAGCATTCACTGTCATACAGGAGGACTGATGTTACATAACAGTTCAGTACTCTTTTCTTTGTTTCTCTTGCTTCAACTCTCTTCTTCATCTCTGAGGAGATTGTCCAGCATTCACTGCCATATAGAAGGACTGACATTACATAACAGTTCAGTACTCTTTTCTTTGTTTCTGTTGCTTCAAGTCTCTTCTTCATCTGTGAGGAGTTTTTCCAGCATTGACTGCCATATAGGAGGACTGATATTACATAACAGTTCAGTACTCTTTTCTTTGTTTCTCTTGCTTCAAGTCTCTTCTTCATCTGTGAGGAGATTGTCCAGCATTCCCTGCATATAGGAGGAGTGATATTACATAATAGTTCAGTACACTTTTCTTTGTTTCTCTTGCTTCAAGTCTCTGCTTCATCTGTGAGGAGATTGTCCAGCATTCACTGCCATATAGAAGGACTGATATTACATAACAGTTCAGTAATGTTTTCTTTGTTTCTCTTGATTCAAGTCTCTTCTTCATCTGTGAGGAGATTGTCTAGCATTCACTGCCATATAGGAGGACTGATATTACATAACAGTTCAGTACTCTTTTCTTTGTTTCTCTTGCTTCAAGTCTCTTCTTCAGCTGTGAGGAGACTGTCCAGCATTCACTGCCATATAGGAGGACTGATATTACATAACAGTTCAGTACACTTTTCTTTGTTTCTCTTGCTTCAAGTCTCTTCTTCATCTGTGAGGAGATTGTCCAGCATTCACTGCCATATAGGAGGACTGATATTACATAACAGTTCAGTACTCTTTTCTTTGTTTCTCTTGCTTCAAGTCTCTTCTTCATCTGTGAGGAGACTGTCCAGCATTCACTGCCATATAGGAGGACTGATATTACATATCAGTTCAGTACTGTTTTCTTTGTTTCTCTTGCTTCAAGTATCTTCTTCATCTGTGATGAGATTGTCCAGCATTCACTGCCATATAGGAGGACTGATATTACAAAACAGTTCAGTAGACTTTTCTTTGTTTCTCTTGCTTCAAGTCTCTTCTTCATCTGTGAGGAGATTGTCCAGCATTCACTGCCATATAGGAGGACTTATATTACATAACAGTTCAGTACACTTTTCTTTGTTTCTCTTGCTTCAAGTCTCTTCTTCATCTGTGAGGAGATTGTCCAGCATTCACTGCCATATAGGAGGACTGATATTACATAACAGTTCAGTACTCTTTTCTTTGTTTCTTTTCCTTCAAGTCTCTTCTTCATCTGTGAGGAGATTGTCCAGCATTCACTGCATATAGGAGGACTGATATTACATAACAGTTCAGTACTGTTTTCTTTGTGTCTCTTGCTTCAAGTCTCTTCTTCATCTGTGAGGAGATTGTCCAGCATTCACTGCCATATAGGAGGACTGATATTACATAACATTTCAGTACACATTTCTTTGTTTCTCTTGCTTCAAGTCTCTTCTTCATCTGTGAGGAGATTGTCCAGCATTCACTGCCATATAGGAGGACTGATATTACATAACAGTTCAGTACTCTTTTCTTTGTTTCTCTTGCTTCAAGTCTCTTCTTCATCTGTGAGGAGATTGTCCAGCATTCCCTGCATATAGGAGGACTGATATTACATAACAGTTCAGTACTGTTTTCTTTGTGTCTCTTGCTTCAAGTCTCTTCTTCATCTGTGTAGAGATTGTCCAGCATTCACTGCCATATAGGAGGACTGATATTACATAACAGTTCAGTAGTCTTTTCTTTGTTTCTCTTGCTTCAAATCTCTTCTTCATCTGTGAGGAGATTGTCCAGTATTCACTGCCATATAGGAGGACTGATATTACATAACAGTTCAGTACTCTTTTCTCTGTTTCTCTTGCTTCAAGTCTCTTCTTCATCTGTGAGGAGATTGTCCAGCATTCACTGCCATATAGGAGGACTGATATTACATAACAGTTCAGTACTGTTTTCTTTGTTTCTCCTGCTTCAAGTCTCTTCTTCATCTGTGAGGAGATTGTCCAGCATTCAATGTCATATAGGAGGACTGATATTACATAAGTGTTCAGTACTCTTTTCTTTGTTTCTCTTGATTCAAGTCTCTTCTTCATCTGTGAGGAGATTGTCTAGCATTCACTGCCATATAGGAGGACTGACATTACATAACAGTTCAGTACTCTTTTCTTTGTTTCTCTTGCTTCAAGTCTCTTCTTCATCTGTGAGGAGACTGTCCAGCATTCACTGCCATATAGGAGGACTGATATTACATAACAGTTCAGTACACTTTTCTTTGTTTCTCTTGCTTCAAGTCTCTTCTTCATCTGTGAGGAGACTGTCCAGCATTCACTGCCATATAGGAGGACTGATATTACATAACAGTTCAGTACACTTTTCTTTGTTTCTCTTGCTTCAAGTCTCTTCTTCATCTGTGAGGAGATTGTCCAGCATTCACTGCCATATAGGAGGACTGATATTACATAACAGTTCAGTACTCTTTTCTTTGTTTCTCTTGCTTCAAGTCTCTTCTTCATCTGTGAGGAGACTGTCCAGCATTCACTGCCATATAGGAGGACTGATATTACATATCAGTTCAGTACTGTTTTCTTTGTTTCTCTTGCTTCAAGTATCTTCTTAATCTGTGATGAGATTGTCCAGCATTCACTGCCATATAGGAGGACTGATATTACAAAACAGTTCAGTAGACTTTTCTTTGTTTCTCTTGCTTCAAGTCTCTTCTTCATCTGTGAGGAGATTGTCCAGCATTCACTGCCATATAGGAGGACTTATATTACATAACAGTTCAGTACACTTTTCTTTGTTTCTCTTGCTTCAAGTCTCTTCTTCATCTGTGAGGAGATTGTCCAGCATTCACTGCCATATAGGAGGACTGATATTACATAACAGTTCAGTACTCTTTTCTTTGTTTCTTTTCCTTCAAGTCTCTTCTTCATCTGTGAGGAGATTGTCCAGCATTCACTGCATATAGGAGGACTGATATTACATAACAGTTCAGTACTGTTTTCTTTGTGTCTCTTGCTTCAAGTCTCTTCTTCATCTGTGAGGAGATTGTCCAGCATTCACTGCCATATAGGAGGACTGATATTACATAACATTTCAGTACACATTTCTTTGTTTCTCTTGCTTCAAGTCTCTTCTTCATCTGTGAGGAGATTGTCCAGCATTCACTGCCATATAGGAGGACTGATATTACATAACAGTTCAGTACTCTTTTCTTTGTTTCTCTTGCTTCAAGTCTCTTCTTCATCTGTGAGGAGATTGTCCAGCATTCCCTGCATATAGGAGGACTGATATTACATAACAGTTCAGTACTGTTTTCTTTGTGTCTCTTGCTTCAAGTCTCTTCTTCATCTGTGTAGAGATTGTCCAGCATTCACTGCCATATAGGAGGACTGATATTACATAACAGTTCAGTAGTCTTTTCTTTGTTTCTCTTGCTTCAAATCTCTTCTTCATCTGTGAGGAGATTGTCCAGTATTCACTGCCATATAGGAGGACTGATATTACATAACAGTTCAGTACTCTTTTCTCTGTTTCTCTTGCTTCAAGTCTCTTCTTCATCTGTGAGGAGATTGTCCAGCATTCACTGCCATATAGGAGGACTGATATTACATAACAGTTCAGTACTGTTTTCTTTGTTTCTCCTGCTTCAAGTCTCTTCTTCATCTGTGAGGAGATTGTCCAGCATTCAATGTCATATAGGAGGACTGATATTACATAAGTGTTCAGTACTCTTTTCTTTGTTTCTCTTGATTCAAGTCTCTTCTTCATCTGTGAGGAGATTGTCTAGCATTCACTGCCATATAGGAGGACTGACATTACATAACAGTTCAGTACTCTTTTCTTTGTTTCTCTTGCTTCAAGTCTCTTCTTCATCTGTGAGGAGACTGTCCAGCATTCACTGCCATATAGGAGGACTGATATTACATAACAGTTCAGTACACTTTTCTTTGTTTCTCTTGCTTCAAGTCTCTTCTTCATCTGTGAGGAGACTGTCCAGCATTCACTGCCATATAGGAGGACTGATATTACATAACAGTTCAGTACTGTTTTCTTTGTTTCTCTTGCTTCAAGTATCTTCTTCATCTGTGATGAGATTGTCCAGAATTCACTGCCATATAGGAGGACTGATATTACAAAACAGTTCAGTAGACTTTTCTTTGTTTCTCTTGCTTCAAGTCTCTTCTTCATCTGTGAGGAGATTGTCCAGCATTCACTGCCATTTAGGAGGACTTATATTACATAACAGTTCAGTACACTTTTCTTTGTTTCTCTTGCTTCAAGTCTCTTCATCATCTGTGTGGAGAATGTCCAGCATTCACTGCCATATAGGACGACTGATATTACATAACAGTTCAGTACTCTTTTCTTTGTTTCTCTTGCTTCAAGTCTCTTCTTCATCTGTGTGGAGAATGTCCAGCATTCACTGCCATATAGGAGGACTGATATTACATAACAGTTCAGTACTCTTTTCTTTGTTTCTCTTGCTTCAAGTCTCTTCTTCATCTGTGAGGAGATTGTCCAGCATTCACTGCCATATAGGAGGACTGATATTACATAACAGTTCAGTACTCTGTTCTTTGTTTCTCTTGCTTCAAGTCTCTTCTTCATCTGTGAGGAGATTGTCCAGCATTCACTGCCATATAGGAGGACTGATATTACATAACAGTTCAGTACACTTTTCTTTGTTTCTCTTGCTTCAAGTCTCTTCTTCATCTGTGAGGAGATTGTCCAGCATTCACTGCCATATAGGAGGACTGATATTACATAACAGTTCAGTACACTTATCTTTGTTTCTCTTGCTTCAAGTCTCTTCTTCATCTGTGAGGAGATTGTCCAGCATTCACTGCCATATAGGAGGACTGATATTACATAACAGTTCAGTACTGTTTTCTTTGTTTCTCTTGCTTCAAGTATCTTCTTCATCTGTGATGAGATTGTCCAGCATTCACTGCCATATAGGAGGACTGATATTACAAAACAGTTCAGTAGACTTTTCTTTGTTTCTCTTGCTTCAAGTCTCTTCTTCATCTGTGAGGAGATTGTCCAGCATTCACTGCCATATAGGAGGACTGATATTACATAACAGTTCAGTACTCTGTTCTTTGTTTCTCTTGCTTCAAGTCTCTTCTTCATCTGTGAGGAGATTGTCCAGCATTCACTGCCATATAGGAGGACTGATATTACATAACAGTTCAGTACACTTATCTTTGTTTCTCTTGCTTCAAGTCTCTTCTTCATCTGTGAGGAGATTGTCCAGCATTCACTGCCATATAGGAGGACTGATATTACATAACAGTTCAGTACTCTTTTCTTTGTTTCTTTTCCTTCAAGTCTCTTCTTCATCTGTGAGGAGATTGTCCAGCATTCACTGCCATATAGGAGGACTGATATTACATAACAGTTCAGTACTCTTTTCTTTGTTTCTTTTCCTTCAAGTCTCTTCTTCATCTGTGAGGAGATTGTCCAGCATTCACTACCATATAGGAGGACTGATATTACATAACAGTTCAGTACTCTTTTCTTTGTTTCTTTTCCTTCAAGTCTCTTCTTCATCTGTGAGGAGATTGTCCAGCATTCACTGCCATATAGGAGGACTGATATTACATAACAGTTCAGTACAGTTTTCTTTGTTTCTCTTGCTTCAAGTCTCTTCTTCATCTGTGAGGAGATTGTCCGGCATTCACTACCATATAGGAGGACTGATATTACATAACAGTTCAGTGCTCTTTTCTTTGTTTCTCTTGCTTCAAGTCTCTTCTTCAACTGTGAGGAGATTGTCCAGCATTCACTGCCATATAGGAGGACTGATATTACATAACAGTTCAGTGCTCTTTTCTTTGTTTCTCTTGCTTCAAGTCTCTTCTTCATCTGTGAGGAGATTGTCCAGCATTCACTGCCATATAGGAGGACTGATATTACATAACAATTCAGTACTCTTTTCTTTGTTTCTCTTGCTTCAAGTCTCTTCTTCATCTGTGAGGAGATTGTCCAGCATTCACTGCCATATAGGAGGACTGATATTACATAACAATTCAGTACTCTTTTCTTTGTTTCTCTTGCTTCAAGTCTCTTCTTCATCTGTGAGGAGATTGTCCGGCATTCACTACCATATAGGAGGACTGATATTACATGACAGTTCAGTGCTCTTTTCTTTGTTTCTCTTGCTTCAAGTCTCTTCTTCATCTGTGAGGAGATTGTCCAGCATTCACTGCCATATAGGAGGACTGATATTACATAACAGTTCAGTACTCTTTTCTTTGTTTCTCTTGCTTCAAGTCTGTTCTTCATCTGTGAGGAGATTGTCCAGCATTCACTGCCATATAGGAGGACTGATATTACATAACAGTTCAGTAATCTGTTCTTTGTTTCTCTTGCTTCAAGTCTCTTCTTCATCTGTGAGGAGATTGTCCAGCATTCACTGCCATATAGGAGGACTGATATTACATAACAGTTCAGTACTGTTTTCTTTGTTTCTCCTGCTTCAAGTCTCTTCTTCATCTGTGAGGAGATTGTCCAGCATTCAATGTCATATAGGAGGACTGATATTACATAAGTGTTCAGTACTCTTTTCTTTGTTTCTCTTGATTCAAGTCTCTTCTTCATCTGTGAGGAGATTGTCTAGCATTCACTGCCATATAGGAGGACTGACATTACATAACAGTTCAGTACTCTTTTCTTTGTTTCTCTTGCTTCAAGTCTCTTCTTCATCTGTGAGGAGACTGTCCAGCATTCACTGCCATATAGGAGGACTGATATTACATAACAGTTCAGTACACTTTTCTTTGTTTCTCTTGCTTCAAGTCTCTTCTTCATCTGTGAGGAGACTGTCCAGCATTCACTGCCATATAGGAGGACTGATATTACATAACAGTTCAGTACTGTTTTCTTTGTTTCTCTTGCTTCAAGTATCTTCTTCATCTGTGATGAGATTGTCCAGAATTCACTGCCATATAGGAGGACTGATATTACAAAACAGTTCAGTAGACTTTTCTTTGTTTCTCTTGCTTCAAGTCTCTTCTTCATCTGTGAGGAGATTGTCCAGCATTCACTGCCATTTAGGAGGACTTATATTACATAACAGTTCAGTACACTTTTCTTTGTTTCTCTTGCTTCAAGTCTCTTCATCATCTGTGTGGAGAATGTCCAGCATTCACTGCCATATAGGACGACTGATATTACATAACAGTTCAGTACTCTTTTCTTTGTTTCTCTTGCTTCAAGTCTCTTCTTCATCTGTGTGGAGAATGTCCAGCATTCACTGCCATATAGGAGGACTGATATTACATAACAGTTCAGTACTCTTTTCTTTGTTTCTCTTGCTTCAAGTCTCTTCTTCATCTGTGAGGAGATTGTCCAGCATTCACTGCCATATAGGAGGACTGATATTACATAACAGTTCAGTACTCTGTTCTTTGTTTCTCTTGCTTCAAGTCTCTTCTTCATCTGTGAGGAGATTGTCCAGCATTCACTGCCATATAGGAGGACTGATATTACATAACAGTTCAGTACTCTTTTCTTTGTTTCTCTTGCTTCAAGTCTCTTCTTCATCTGTGAGGAGATTGTCCAGCATTCACTGCCATATAGGAGGACTGATATTACATAACAGTTCAGTACACTTATCTTTGTTTCTCTTGCTTCAAGTCTCTTCTTCATCTGTGAGGAGATTGTCCAGCATTCACTGCCATATAGGAGGACTGATATTACATAACAGTTCAGTACTGTTTTCTTTGTTTCTCTTGCTTCAAGTATCTTCTTCATCTGTGATGAGATTGTCCAGCATTCACTGCCATATAGGAGGACTGATATTACAAAACAGTTCAGTAGACTTTTCTTTGTTTCTCTTGCTTCAAGTCTCTTCTTCATCTGTGAGGAGATTGTCCAGCATTCACTGCCATATAGGAGGACTGATATTACATAACAGTTCAGTACTCTGTTCTTTGTTTCTCTTGCTTCAAGTCTCTTCTTCATCTGTGAGGAGATTGTCCAGCATTCACTGCCATATAGGAGGACTGATATTACATAACAGTTCAGTACACTTATCTTTGTTTCTCTTGCTTCAAGTCTCTTCTTCATCTGTGAGGAGATTGTCCAGCATTCACTGCCATATAGGAGGACTGATATTACATAACAGTTCAGTACTCTTTTCTTTGTTTCTTTTCCTTCAAGTCTCTTCTTCATCTGTGAGGAGATTGTCCAGCATTCACTGCCATATAGGAGGACTGATATTACATAACAGTTCAGTACTCTTTTCTTTGTTTCTTTTCCTTCAAGTCTCTTCTTCATCTGTGAGGAGATTGTCCAGCATTCACTACCATATAGGAGGACTGATATTACATAACAGTTCAGTACTCTTTTCTTTGTTTCTTTTCCTTCAAGTCTCTTCTTCATCTGTGAGGAGATTGTCCAGCATTCACTGCCATATAGGAGGACTGATATTACATAACAGTTCAGTACTGTTTTCTTTGTTTCTCTTGCTTCAAGTCTCTTCTTCATCTGTGAGGAGATTGTCCGGCATTCACTACCATATAGGAGGACTGATATTACATAACAGTTCAGTGCTCTTTTCTTTGTTTCTCTTGCTTCAAGTCTCTTCTTCAACTGTGAGGAGATTGTCCAGCATTCACTGCCATATAGGAGGACTGATATTACATAACAGTTCAGTGCTCTTTTCTTTGTTTCTCTTGCTTCAAGTCTCTTCTTCATCTGTGAGGAGATTGTCCAGCATTCACTGCCATATAGGAGGACTGATATTACATAACAATTCAGTACTCTTTTCTTTGTTTCTCTTGCTTCAAGTCTCTTCTTCATCTGTGAGGAGATTGTCCAGCATTCACTGCCATATAGGAGGACTGATATTACATAACAATTCAGTACTCTTTTCTTTGTTTCTCTTGCTTCAAGTCTCTTCTTCATCTGTGAGGAGATTGTCCGGCATTCACTACCATATAGGAGGACTGATATTACATAACAGTTCAGTGCTCTTTTCTTTGTTTCTCTTGCTTCAAGTCTCTTCTTCATCTGTGAGGAGATTGTCCAGCATTCACTGCCATATAGGAGGACTGATATTACATAACAGTTCAGTACTCTTTTCTTTGTTTCTCTTGCTTCAAGTCTGTTCTTCATCTGTGAGGAGATTGTCCAGCATTCACTGCCATATAGGAGGACTGATATTACATAACAGTTCAGTAATCTGTTCTTTGTTTCTCTTGCTTCAAGTCTCTTCTTCATCTGTGAGGAGATTGTCCAGCATTCACTGCCATATAGGAGGACTGATATTACATAACAGTTCAGTACTGTTTTCTTTGTTTCTCCTGCTTCAAGTCTCTTCTTCATCTGTGAGGAGATTGTCCAGCATTCAATGTCATATAGGAGGACTGATATTACATAAGTGTTCAGTACTCTTTTCTTTGTTTCTCTTGATTCAAGTCTCTTCTTCATCTGTGAGGAGATTGTCTAGCATTCACTGCCATATAGGAGGACTGACATTACATAACAGTTCAGTACTCTTTTCTTTGTTTCTCTTGCTTCAAGTCTCTTCTTCATCTGTGAGGAGACTGTCCAGCATTCACTGCCATATAGGAGGACTGATATTACATAACAGTTCAGTACTGTTTTCTTTGTTTCTCTTGCTTCAAGTATCTTCTTCATCTGTGATGAGATTGTCCAGCATTCACTGCCATATAGGAGGACTGATATTACAAAACAGTTCAGTAGACTTTTCTTTGTTTCTCTTGCTTCAAGTCTCTTCTTCATCTGTGAGGAGATTGTCCAGCATTCACTGCCATTTAGGAGGACTTATATTACATAACAGTTCAGTACACTTTTCTTTGTTTCTCTTGCTTCAAGTCTCTTCTTCATCTGTGTGGAGAATGTCCAGCATTCACTGCCATATAGGAGGACTGATATTACATAACAGTTCAGTACACTTATCTTTGTTTCTCTTGCTTCAAGTCTCTTCTTCATCTGTGAGGAGATTGTCCAGCATTCACTGCCATATAGGAGGACTGATATTACATAAGAGTTCAGTACTCTTTTCTTTGTTTCTCTTGATTCAAGTCTCTTCTTCATCTGTGAGGAGATTGTCTAACATTCACTGCCATATAGGAGGACTGACATTACATAACAGTTCAGTACTCTTTTCTTTGTTTCTCTTGCTTCAAGTCTCTTCTTCATCTGTGAGGAGACTGTCCAGCATTCACTGCCATATAGGAGGACTGATATTACATAACAGTTCAGTACTCTTTTCTTTGTTTCTCTTGCTTCAAGTCTCTTCTTCATCTGTGAGGAGACTGTCCAGCATTCACTGCCATATAGGAGGACTGATATTACATAACAGTTCAGTACTGTTTTCTTTGTTTCTCTTGCTTCAAGTATCTTCTTCATCTGTGATGAGATTGTCCAGCATTCACTGCCATATAGGAGGACTGATATTACAAAACAGTTCAGTAGACTTTTCTTTGTTTCTCTTGCTTCAAGTCTCTTCTTCATCTGTGAGGAGATTGTCCAGCATTCACTGCCATATAGGAGGACTTATATTACATAACAGTTCAGTACACTTTTCTTTGTTTCTCTTGCTTCAAGTCTCTTCTTCATCTGTGTGGAGAATGTCCAGCATTCACTGCCATATAGGAGGACTGATATTACATAACAGTTCAGTACTCTTTTCTTTGTTTCTCTTGCTTCAAGTCTCTTCTTCATCTGTGTGGAGAATGTCCAGCATTCACTGCCATATAGGAGGACTGATATTACATAACAGTTCAGTACTCTTTTCTTTGTTTCTCTTGCTTCAAGTCTCTTCTTCATCTGTGTGGAGAATGTCCAGCATTCACTGCCATATAGGAGGACTGATATTACATAACAGTTCAGTACTCTGTTCTTTGTTTCTCTTGCTTCAAGTCTCTTCTTCATCTGTGAGGAGATTGTCCAGCATTCACTGCCATATAGGAGGACTGATATTACATAACAGTTCAGTACACTTATCTTTGTTTCTCTTGCTTCAAGTCTCTTCTTCATCTGTGAGGAGATTGTCCAGCATTCACTGCCATATAGGAGGACTGATATTACATAACAGTTCAGTACTCTTTTCTTTGTTTCTTTTCCTTCAAGTCTCTTCTTCATCTGTGAGGAGATTGTCCAGCATTCACTGCCATATAGGAGGACTGATATTACATAACAGTTCAGTACTCTTTTCTTTGTTTCTTTTCCTTCAAGTCTCTTCTTCATCTGTGAGGAGATTGTCCAGCATTCACTGCCATATAGGAGGACTGATATTACATAACATTTCAGTACTCTTTTCTTTGTTTCTCTTGCTTCAAGTCTCTTCTTCATCTGTGAGGAGATTGTCCAGCATTCACTGCCATATAGGAGGACTGATATTACATAACAGTTCAGTACTGTTTTCTTTGTTTCTCTTGCTTCAAGTCTCTTCTTCATCTGTGAGGAGATTGTCCGGCATTCACTACCATATAGGAGGACTGATATTACATAACAGTTCAGTGCTCTTTTCTTTGTTTCTCTTGCTTCAAGTCTCTTCTTCATCTGTGAGGAGATTGTCCAGCATTCACTGCCATATAGGAGGACTGATATTACATAACAGTTCAGTACTCTTTTCTTTGTTTCTCTTGCTTCAAGTCTCTTCTTCATCTGTGAGGAGATTGTCCAGCATTCACTGCCATATAGGAGGACTGATATTACATAACAATTCAGTACTCTTTTCTTTGTTTCTCTTGCTTCAAGTCGCTTCTTCATCTGTGAGGACATTGTCCGGCATTCACTACCATATAGGAGGACTGATATTACATAACAGTTCAGTAATCTGTTCTTTGTTTCTCTTGCTTCAAGTCTCTTCTTCATCTGTGAGGAGATTGTCCAGCATTCACTGCCATATAGGAGGACTGATATTACATAACAGTTCAGTACTGTTTTCTTTGTTTCTCCTGCTTCAAGTCTCTTCTTCATCTGTGAGGAGATTGTCCAGCATTCAATGTCATATAGGAGGACTGATATTACATAAGTGTTCAGTACTCTTTTCTTTGTTTCTCTTGATTCAAGTCTCTTCTTCATCTGTGAGGAGATTGTCTAGCATTCACTGCCATATAGGAGGACTGACATTACATAACAGTTCAGTACTCTTTTCTTTGTTTCTCTTGCTTCAAGTCTCTTCTTCATCTGTGAGGAGACTGTCCAGCATTCACTGCCATATAGGAGGACTGATATTACATAACAGTTCAGTACTGTTTTCTTTGTTTCTCTTGCTTCAAGTATCTTCTTCATCTGTGATGAGATTGTCCAGCATTCACTGCCATATAGGAGGACTGATATTACAAAACAGTTCAGTAGACTTTTCTTTGTTTCTCTTGCTTCAAGTCTCTTCTTCATCTGTGAGGAGATTGTCCAGCATTCACTGCCATTTAGGAGGACTTATATTACATAACAGTTCAGTACACTTTTCTTTGTTTCTCTTGCTTCAAGTCTCTTCTTCATCTGTGTGGAGAATGTCCAGCATTCACTGCCATATAGGAGGACTGATATTACATAACAGTTCAGTACACTTATCTTTGTTTCTCTTGCTTCAAGTCTCTTCTTCATCTGTGAGGAGATTGTCCAGCATTCACTGCCATATAGGAGGACTGATATTACATAAGAGTTCAGTACTCTTTTCTTTGTTTCTCTTGATTCAAGTCTCTTCTTCATCTGTGAGGAGATTGTCTAACATTCACTGCCATATAGGAGGACTGACATTACATAACAGTTCAGTACTCTTTTCTTTGTTTCTCTTGCTTCAAGTCTCTTCTTCATCTGTGAGGAGACTGTCCAGCATTCACTGCCATATAGGAGGACTGATATTACATAACAGTTCAGTACTCTTTTCTTTGTTTCTCTTGCTTCAAGTCTCTTCTTCATCTGTGAGGAGACTGTCCAGCATTCACTGCCATATAGGAGGACTGATATTACATAACAGTTCAGTACTGTTTTCTTTGTTTCTCTTGCTTCAAGTATCTTCTTCATCTGTGATGAGATTGTCCAGCATTCACTGCCATATAGGAGGACTGATATTACAAAACAGTTCAGTAGACTTTTCTTTGTTTCTCTTGCTTCAAGTCTCTTCTTCATCTGTGAGGAGATTGTCCAGCATTCACTGCCATATAGGAGGACTTATATTACATAACAGTTCAGTACACTTTTCTTTGTTTCTCTTGCTTCAAGTCTCTTCTTCATCTGTGTGGAGAATGTCCAGCATTCACTGCCATATAGGAGGACTGATATTACATAACAGTTCAGTACTCTTTTCTTTGTTTCTCTTGCTTCAAGTCTCTTCTTCATCTGTGTGGAGAATGTCCAGCATTCACTGCCATATAGGAGGACAGATATTACATAACAGTTCAGTACTCTTTTCTTTGTTTCTCTTGCTTCAAGTCTCTTCTTCATCTGTGTGGAGAATGTCCAGCATTCACTGCCATATAGGAGGACTGATATTACATAACAGTTCAGTACTCTGTTCTTTGTTTCTCTTGCTTCAAGTCTCTTCTTCATCTGTGAGGAGATTGTCCAGCATTCACTGCCATATAGGAGGACTGATATTACATAACAGTTCAGTACACTTATCTTTGTTTCTCTTGCTTCAAGTCTCTTCTTCATCTGTGAGGAGATTGTCCAGCATTCACTGCCATATAGGAGGACTGATATTACATAACAGTTCAGTACTCTTTTCTTTGTTTCTTTTCCTTCAAGTCTCTTCTTCATCTGTGAGGAGATTGTCCAGCATTCACTGCCATATAGGAGGACTGATATTACATAACAGTTCAGTACTCTTTTCTTTGTTTCTTTTCCTTCAAGTCTCTTCTTCATCTGTGAGGAGATTGTCCAGCATTCACTGCCATATAGGAGGACTGATATTACATAACATTTCAGTACTCTTTTCTTTGTTTCTCTTGCTTCAAGTCTCTTCTTCATCTGTGAGGAGATTGTCCAGCATTCACTGCCATATAGGAGGACTGATATTACATAACAGTTCAGTACTGTTTTCTTTGTTTCTCTTGCTTCAAGTCTCTTCTTCATCTGTGAGGAGATTGTCCGGCATTCACTACCATATAGGAGGACTGATATTACATAACAGTTCAGTGCTCTTTTCTTTGTTTCTCTTGCTTCAAGTCTCTTCTTCATCTGTGAGGAGATTGTCCAGCATTCACTGCCATATAGGAGGACTGATATTACATAACAGTTCAGTACTCTTTTCTTTGTTTCTCTTGCTTCAAGTCTCTTCTTCATCTGTGAGGAGATTGTCCAGCATTCACTGCCATATAGGAGGACTGATATTACATAACAATTCAGTACTCTTTTCTTTGTTTCTCTTGCTTCAAGTCGCTTCTTCATCTGTGAGGACATTGTCCGGCATTCACTACCATATAGGAGGACTGATATTACATAACAGTTCAGTGCTCTTTTCTTTGTTTCTCTTGCTTCAAGTCTCTTCTTCATCTGTGAGGAGATTGTCCAGCATTCACTGCCATATAGGAGGACTGATATTACATAACAGTTCAGTACTCTTTTCTTTGTTTCTCTTGCTTCAAGTTTCTTCTTCATCTGTGAGGAGATTGTCCAGCATTCACTGCCATATAGGAGGACTGATATTACATAACAGTTCAGTACTCTTTTCTTTGTTTCTCTTGCTTCAAGTCTCTTCTTCATCTGTGTGGAGAATGTCCAGCATTCACTGCCATATAGGAGGACTGATATTACATAACAGTTCAGTACTCTGTTCTTTGTTTCTCTTGCTTCAAGTCTCTTCTTCATCTGTGAGGAGATTGTCCAGCATTCACTGCCATATAGGAGGACTGATATTACATAACAGTTCAGTACACTTATCTTTGTTTCTCTTGCTTCAAGTCTCTTCTTCATCTGTGAGGAGATTGTCCAGCATTCACTGCCATATAGGAGGACTGATATTACATAACAGTTCAGTACTCTTTTCTTTGTTTCTTTTCCTTCAAGTCTCTTCTTCATCTGTGAGGAGATTGTCCAGCATTCACTGCCATATAGGAGGACTGATATTACATAACAGTTCAGTACTCTTTTCTTTGTTTCTTTTCCTTCAAGTCTCTTCTTCATCTGTGAGGAGATTGTCCAGCATTCACTGCCATATAGGAGGACTGATATTACATAACATTTCAGTACTCTTTTCTTTGTTTCTCTTGCTTCAAGTCTCTTCTTCATCTGTGAGGAGATTGTCCAGCATTCACTGCCATATAGGAGGACTGATATTACATAACAGTTCAGTACTGTTTTCTTTGTTTCTCTTGCTTCAAGTCTCTTCTTCATCTGTGAGGAGATTGTCCGGCATTCACTACCATATAGGAGGACTGATATTACATAACAGTTCAGTGCTCTTTTCTTTGTTTCTCTTGCTTCAAGTCTCTTCTTCATCTGTGAGGAGATTGTCCAGCATTCACTGCCATATAGGAGGACTGATATTACATAACAGTTCAGTACTCTTTTCTTTGTTTCTCTTGCTTCAAGTCTCTTCTTCATCTGTGAGGAGATTGTCCAGCATTCACTGCCATATAGGAGGACTGATATTACATAACAATTCAGTACCCTTTCTTTGTTTCTCTTGCTTCAAGTCGCTTCTTCATCTGTGAGGACATTGTCCGGCATTCACTACCATATAGGAGGACTGATATTACATAACAGTTCAGTGCTCTTTTCTTTGTTTCTCTTGCTTCAAGTCTCTTCTTCATCTGTGAGGAGATTGTCCAGCATTCACTGCCATATAGGAGGACTGATATTACATAACAGTTCAGTACTCTTTTCTTTGTTTCTCTTGCTTCAAGTTTCTTCTTCATCTGTGAGGAGATTGTCCAGCATTCACTGCCATATAGGAGGACTGATATTACATAACAGTTCAGTACTCTTTTCTTTGTTTCTCTTGCTTCAAGTCTCTTCTTCATCTGTGAGGAGATTGTCCAGCATTCCCTGCATATAGGAGGACTGATATTACATAACAGTTCAGTACTGTTTTCTTTGTGTCTCTTGCTTCAAGTCTCTTCTTCATCTGTGTAGAGATTGTCCAGCATTCACTGCCATATAGGAGGACTGATATTACATAACAGTTCAGTAGTCTTTTCTTTGTTTCTCTTGCTTCAAGTCTCTTCTTCATCTGTGAGGAGATTGTCCAGCATTCACTGCCATATAGGAGGACTGATATTACATAACAATTCAGTAGTCTTTTCTTTGTTTCTCTTGCTTCAAGTCTCTTCTTCATCTGTGAGGAGATTGTCCAGCATTCACTGCCATATAGGAGGACTGATATTACATAACAATTCAGTACTCTTTTCTTTGTTTCTCTTGCTTCAAGTCTCTTCTTCATCTGTGAGGAGATTGTCCGGCATTCACTACCATATAGGAGGACTGATATTACATAACAGTTCAGTGCTCTTTTCTTTGTTTCTCTTGCTTCAAGTCTCTTCTTCATCTGTGAGGAGATTGTCCAGCATTCACTGCCATATAGGAGGACTGATATTACATAACAGTTCAGTACTCTTTTCTTTGTTTCTCTTGCTTCAAGTCTCTTCTTCATCTGTGAGGAGATTGTCCAGCATTCACTGCCATATAGGAGGACTGATATTACATAACAGTTCAGTACTCTTTTCTTTGTTTCTCTTGCTTCAAGTCTCTTCTTCATCTGTGAGGAGATTGTCCAGCATTCCCTGCATATAGGAGGACTGATATTACATAACAGTTCAGTAATGTTTTCTTTGTGTCTCTTGCTTCAAGTCTCTTCTTCATCTGTGTAGAGATTGTCCAGCATTCACTGCCATATAGGAGAACTGATATTACATAACAGTTCAGTAGTCTTTTCTTTGTTTCTCTTGCTTCAAGTCTCTTCTTCATCTGTGAGGAGATTGTCCAGTATTCACTGCCATATAGGAGGACTGATATTACATAACAGTTCAGTACTCTTTTCTTTGTTTCTCTTGCTTCAAGTCTCTTCTTCATCTGTGAGGAGATTGTCCAGCATTCACTGCCATATAGGAGGACTGATATTACATAACAGTTCAGTACTCTTTTCTTTGTTTCTCTTGCTTCAAGTCTCTTCTTCATCTGTGAGGAGATTGTCCAGCATTCACTGCCATATAGGAGGACTGATATTACATAACAATTCAGTACTCTTTTCTTTGTTTCTCTTGCTTCAAGTCTCTTCTTCATCTGTGAGGACATTGTCCGGCATTCACTACCATATAGGAGGACTGATATTACATAACAGTTCAGTGCTCTTTTCTTTGTTTCTCTTGCTTCAAGTCTCTTCTTCATCTGTGAGGAGATTGTCCAGCATTCACTGCCATATAGGAGGACTGATATTACATAACAGTTCAGTACACTTTTCTTTGTTTCTCTTGCTTCAAGTTTCTTCTTCATCTGTGAGGAGATTGTCCAGCATTCACTGCCATATAGGAGGACTGATATTACATAACAGTTCAGTACTCTTTTCTTTGTTTCTCTTGCTTCAAGTCTCTTCTTCATCTGTGAGGACATTGTCCGGCATTCACTACCATATAGGAGGACTGATATTACATAACAGTTCAGTGCTCTTTTCTTTGTTTCTCTTGCTTCAAGTCTCTTCTTCATCTGTGAGGAGATTGTCCAGCATTCACTGCCATATAGGAGGACTGATATTACATAACAGTTCAGTACTCTTTTCTTTGTTTCTCTTGCTTCAAGTTTCTTCTTCATCTGTGAGGAGATTGTCCAGCATTCACTGCCATATAGGAGGACTGATATTACATAACAGTTCAGTACTCTTTTCTTTGTTTCTCTTGCTTCAAGTCTCTTCTTCATCTGTGAGGAGATTGTCCAGCATTCCCTGCATATAGGAGGACTGATATTACATAACAGTTCAGTACTGTTTTCTTTGTGTCTCTTGCTTCAAGTCTCTTCTTCATCTGTGTAGAGATTGTCCAGCATTCACTGCCATATAGGAGGACTGATATTACATAACAGTTCAGTAGTCTTTTCTTTGTTTCTCTTGCTTCAAGTCTCTTCTTCATCTGTGAGGAGATTGTCCAGCATTCACTGCCATATAGGAGGACTGATATTACATAACAATTCAGTAGTCTTTTCTTTGTTTCTCTTGCTTCAAGTCTCTTCTTCATCTGTGAGGAGATTGTCCAGCATTCACTGCCATATAGGAGGACTGATATTACATAACAATTCAGTACTCTTTTCTTTGTTTCTCTTGCTTCAAGTCTCTTCTTCATCTGTGAGGAGATTGTCCGGCATTCACTACCATATAGGAGGACTGATATTACATAACAGTTCAGTGCTCTTTTCTTTGTTTCTCTTGCTTCAAGTCTCTTCTTCATCTGTGAGGAGATTGTCCAGCATTCACTGCCATATAGGAGGACTGATATTACATAACAGTTCAGTACTCTTTTCTTTGTTTCTCTTGCTTCAAGTCTCTTCTTCATCTGTGAGGAGATTGTCCAGCATTCACTGCCATATAGGAGGACTGATATTACATAACAGTTCAGTACTCTTTTCTTTGTTTCTCTTGCTTCAAGTCTCTTCTTCATCTGTGAGGAGATTGTCCAGCATTCCCTGCATATAGGAGGACTGATATTACATAACAGTTCAGTACTGTTTTCTTTGTGTCTCTTGCTTCAAGTCTCTTCTTCATCTGTGTAGAGATTGTCCAGCATTCACTGCCATATAGGAGAACTGATATTACATAACAGTTCAGTAGTCTTTTCTTTGTTTCTCTTGCTTCAAGTCTCTTCTTCATCTGTGAGGAGATTGTCCAGTATTCACTGCCATATAGGAGCACTGATATTACATAACAGTTTAGTACTCTTTTCTTTGTTTCTCTTGCTTCAAGTCTCTTCTTCATCTGTGAGGAGATTGTCCAGCATTCACTGCCATATAGGAGGACTGATATTACATAACAGTTCAGTACTCTTTTCTTTGTTTCTCTTGCTTCAAGTCTCTTCTTCATCTGTGAGGAGATTGTCCAGCATTCACTGCCATATAGGAGGACTGATATTACATAACAATTCAGTACTCTTTTCTTTGTTTCTCTTGCTTCAAGTCTCTTCTTCATCTGTGAGGACATTGTCCGGCATTCACTACCATATAGGAGGACTGATATTACATAACAGTTCAGTGCTCTTTTCTTTGTTTCTCTTGCTTCAAGTCTCTTCTTCATCTGTGAGGAGATTGTCCAGCATTCACTGCCATATAGGAGGACTGATATTACATAACAGTTCAGTACTCTTTTCTTTGTTTCTCTTGCTTCAAGTTTCTTCTTCATCTGTGAGGAGATTGTCCAGCATTCACTGCCATATAGGAGGACTGATATTACATAACAGTTCAGTACTCTTTTCTTTGTTTCTCTTGCTTCAAGTCTCTTCTTCATCTGTGAGGAGATTGTCCAGCATTCCCTGCATATAGGAGGACTGATATTACATAACAGTTCAGTACGGTTTTCTTTGTGTCTCTTGCTTCAAGTCTCTTCTTCATCTGTGTAGAGATTGTCCAGCATTCACTGCCATATAGGAGGACTGATATTACATAACAGTTCAGTAGTCTTTTCTTTGTTTCTCTTGCTTCAAGTCTCTTCTTCATCTGTGAGGAGATTGTCCAGCATTCACTGCCATATAGGAGGACTGATATTACATAACAATTCAGTAGTCTTTTCTTTGTTTCTCTTGCTTCAAGTCTCTTCTTCATCTGTGAGGAGATTGTCCAGCATTCACTGCCATATAGGAGGACTGATATTACATAACAATTCAGTACTCTTTTCTTTGTTTCTCTTGCTTCAAGTCTCTTCTTCATCTGTGAGGAGATTGTCCGGCATTCACTACCATATAGGAGGACTGATATTACATAACAGTTCAGTGCTCTTTTCTTTGTTTCTCTTGCTTCAAGTCTCTTCTTCATCTGTGAGGAGATTGTCCAGCATTCACTGCCATATAGGAGGACTGATATTACATAACAGTTCAGTACTCTTTTCTTTGTTTCTCTTGCTTCAAGTCTCTTCTTCATCTGTGAGGAGATTGTCCAGCATTCACTGCCATATAGGAGGACTGATATTACATAACATTTCAGTACTCTTTTCTTTGTTTCTCTTGCTTCAAGTCTCTTCTTCATCTGTGAGGAGATTGTCCAGCATTCACTGCCATATAGGAGGACTGATATTACATAACAGTTCAGTACTGTTTTCTTTGTTTCTCTTGCTTCAAGTCTCTTCTTCATCTGTGAGGAGATTGTCCGGCATTCACTACCATATAGGAGGACTGATATTACATAACAGTTCAGTGCTCTTTTCTTTGTTTCTCTTGCTTCAAGTCTCTTCTTCATCTGTGAGGAGATTGTCCAGCATTCACTGCCATATAGGAGGACTGATATTACATAACAGTTCAGTACTCTTTTCTTTGTTTCTCTTGCTTCAAGTCTCTTCTTCATCTGTGAGGAGATTGTCCAGCATTCACTGCCATATAGGAGGACTGATATTACATAACAATTCAGTACTCTTTTCTTTGTTTCTCTTGCTTCAAGTCTCTTCTTCATCTGTGAGGACATTGTCCGGCATTCACTACCATATAGGAGGACTGATATTACATAACAGTTCAGTGCTCTTTTCTTTGTTTCTCTTGCTTCAAGTCTCTTCTTCATCTGTGAGGAGATTGTCCAGCATTCACTGCCATATAGGAGGACTGATATTACATAACAGTTCAGTACTCTTTTCTTTGTTTCTCTTGCTTCAAGTTTCTTCTTCATCTGTGAGGAGATTGTCCAGCATTCACTGCCATATAGGAGGACTGATATTACATAACAGTTCAGTACTCTTTTCTTTGTTTCTCTTGCTTCAAGTCTCTTCTTCATCTGTGAGGAGATTGTCCGGCATTCACTACCATATAGGAGGACTGATATTACATAACAGTTCAGTGCTCTTTTCTTTGTTTCTCTTGCTTCAAGTCTCTTCTTCATCTGTGAGGAGATTGTCCAGCATTCACTGCCATATAGGAGGACTGATATTACATAACAGTTCAGTACTCTTTTCTTTGTTTCTCTTGCTTCAAGTCTCTTCTTCATCTGTGAGGAGATTGTCCAGCATTCACTGCCATATAGGAGGACTGATATTACATAACAGTTCAGTACTCTTTTCTTTGTTTCTCTTGCTTCAAGTCTCTTCTTCATCTGTGAGGAGATTGTCCAGCATTCCCTGCATATAGGAGGACTGATATTACATAACAGTTCAGTACTGTTTTCTTTGTGTCTCTTGCTTCAAGTCTCTTCTTCATCTGTGTAGAGATTGTCCAGCATTCACTGCCATATAGGAGAACTGATATTACATAACAGTTCAGTAGTCTTTTCTTTGTTTCTCTTGCTTCAAGTCTCTTCTTCATCTGTGAGGAGATTGTCCAGTATTCACTGCCATATAGGAGGACTGATATTACATAACAGTTCAGTACTCTTTTCTTTGTTTCTCTTGCTTCAAGTCTCTTCTTCATCTGTGAGGAGATTGTCCAGCATTCACTGCCATATAGGAGGACTGATATTACATAACAGTTCAGTACTGTTTTCTTTGTTTCTCCTGCCTCAAGTCTCTTCTTCATCTGTGAGGAGATTGTCCAGCATTCAATGTCATATAGGAGGACTGATATTACATAAGAGTTCAGTACTCTTTTCTTTGTTTCTCTTGCTTCAAGTCTCTTCTTCATCTGTGATGAGATTGTCCAGCATTCACTGCCATATAGGAGGACTGATATTACATAACAGTTCAGTTCTCTTTTCTTTGTTTCTCTTGCTTCAAGTCTCTTCTTCATCTGTGAGGAGATTGTCCAGCATTCACTGCCATATAAGAGGACTGATATTACAATTACAGTTCAGTACTCTTTTCTTTGTTTCTCTTGCTTCAAGTCTCTTCTTCATCTCTGAGGAGATTGTCCAGCATTCACTGCCATAGAGGAGGTCTGACATTACATAACAGTTCAGTACTGTTTTCTTTGTTTCTAACGAAACCTTTCTTGTCTCTAAATCCTTTGTTTAGGTTTCGTAAGGCGTCTTTCCCCATCCCAGTGAACCTTTGGTTTTTAGTTTTTCACTCGCCCTTCTATGTTAGAACACTTCCCAGATATATAAATTTTTCTACCTGCTTGATTTAAATATTCCTGACCTGTAATGTGAACTCATCCATTTGCTGATATCCATGCAGTCTGTCTTCTTGACAGTTTATGTTAAGTTCTCTCTTGCTTTCTTTCACTCCCTTCCGTAGGAGCTTTTGTTATTTTCTTTCCGTGTCTGCTATGAACTCTGCATCAACTGGATATCTTATGTTGTTTACATTGTTTCCGCCAATAATGAATCCTAGTAGGACATCTAATTCTCTCAGGTTCGCCATGCTGCATCGGTCAAATAAAACCGGTGAGAAAACACATCTTTTTTTTTTACTTCCCTTCCTGATTTTGCATATCAGTGAACTCATTTTATTTCGCTATATCCTTCCCAAATATACTGACCAGTTCTAAATATTGTTAATTCAAGGGAGATAATTCATATTTAAATCTTTCTTCCCCTGCAAAAATTTAATCTAGTTTTTAAAAATAATTAAAATTTCTATTTAAAATTAAATGCTGCGCTAAAAGTTTTGGGCTATTTCATTCCCATATATATATATATATATATATATATATATATATATATATATATATATATATATATATATATATATATATATATATTTGAATTGGACATAGTCCGACAATTTATTTAAAGACATTTATAATATGTTTAACGTTCTTTTTACAGATACAAGTATTTAAGCAAATGCTCTGTTTTATAATAAACAGTATTAAATAACATTTACCGGCCTGAATGACCGAGAAATTTTCATAGAAAGGTTCCGTATAGGATACAGGTTCGATTCCTGTCGGAGAACGAAAATTTTCTATGAAAATTTCTCGGACATTCAGGTCGGTAAATGTTATTTAATACTGTTTATTATAAAACAGAGCATTTGCTTAAATATTTGTATCTATAAAAAGAACGTTAAACATAATATAAATGTCTTTATATATATATATATATATATATATATATATATATATATATATATATATATATATATATATATATGTGTGTGTGTGTGTGTCTGAGGAAAAATATGGAAAAACAAAAAATCCGAATATACAAGTTTACTGTTTTTAATGTTGTTTCAATGTCGACGTCAGACGTTTCGGTCTAGTAGACCTTCTTCAGGACATAGTTATTAAAACATAATTAAAATTAGACGATATTCAAGTCAACATGAAAAGACGATAGACATAAGAATAATCAAAACAAAATGACTGAATTTTACGATCAGCGTTCCGTTTTGAAATGCGATCACGTCGGCGTCACGTGGGCGATGTTGTGAAAACGTATTCCTAAAATAGAGTTTATTACTATTAATGAAAGAGAAGAATTTTACTAGAATCTAAAGTTTATAAGTACGTTTGTCCAGCATTAATCTTGCCAGAAAATTGGAAATATTAAAGAAGCCGGGTCTCGTATTCACCGTGCGCGAGATAGATATTATGCCTGCCTCATAAATCCGTCTAGGATTTTTATTATGAATATATTTTAAAATCTTCACAGAATCAAAGTCGAAATTATGATCAGATTTAGTTATGTATACAAATAAAGCATTGTTTAAATTACCGAGGCGAATATCTCGATCATGTTCGAAAACACGAGATTTTACGGACCTACATGTTTCGCCCACATTTTAAATCACATTTGTTGCATGAGATTTGGTAGATGCAAGCATTGGATGTAATATGTTGGTTGCTGGTGTTATTTAATAAACTGCGAATAGTTCTAGTAGGTAATATTGTAGTTTTAATTTTTATATGCGCTAAAAATTAAAACTACAATATTACCAACTAGAACTAAAATCAGCCCACCTCTGAGCATTGACTTCAATGTTCACTTTTATATTTACACACGCTTTATCTCTGATACTGAGCACTTTATCCCGTAAATATAGCACAACTTTAAACTATATTTCTTCATATATATATATATATATATATATATATATATATAGACAAGTTTTGTCTGTTTATTTTAAGTAAGTTCCTTTTGTATTGTCTGATAAGCTTAATCACATTATCGTTGAAAGACGAAAGGAAAACACCATATTGACACATGTTTGAATCCAATCTAAGCTTTCGGTTTACATAAGCCATTATCAAAGATGACATTTTTAATAAATCAAACAACACATGTAAGAAACCACAATAATGGCCCGCCGTTGCTCTTTGAATAAGCTCAAAGTAACGACAAACACTTATTTACGAGCCAATGAAGCGAAAAACGCGTCGTAGCTCGTGACGTCACACATGACCACGCGAGAGTGAAAACGAGAAGTATTAAGTATGGGGAGCCATTGGTATAAACCAATGGCTTCTGCTATAGATTATAGGCATTTAAGAATGTTTGTGGAGATTTCATAGTTTATTTTGTTCGGGTTAGGTTTCAACTGTTTTATGTATATAGCTTCAAAGATTTTTAATTTTTGTTTATTATTTTCATGTTTAAGTCTAACTTTGTTGTCAACAAGGATTTTTCGGAATTGAGTACGCCGGCAGGTATGTTGTTTTAATAGACAAAACTTGTCTATATTATTTAATGAAACATGCATTAATGAAAAATTGCTGCCGAAATATACACAATATATATATATATATATATATATATATATATTAAGACATTTTTTATGATTATACATTCCTTTTATAGATTCAAATATTTAAGTAAATTTCCTGTTTCTAATAAACAATATTAACAACATTTACCGGCCTGAATGTCCGAGAAATTTTCATAGAAAATATTCGTCCTCCGACAGGAATCGAACCTGTATCCTATACTGAATCGTCATATAGCCTGACGTGCCTTTAACCAAATTTGTTTATATCTGGATACGCTTTAAGCAGATATGAATGTATGTTTGTAATAAACAGCATTAACCACATTTACCGGCATGAAACAGCCTGTCGCCTCTGAATGTTGACTTCAATGTTCACTTTTATATTTACATACGCTCTATCTCTGATATTGAGCACTTTATCCCATAAATATAGCACACTTTAAAACTATATGTCTTCATATATATATATATATATATATATATATATATATATATATATATAGCTTCAAGAATTT
>OZ038519.1:8487574-8492574 GCA_964036315.1 Acanthosepion esculentum | reverse complement strand
GGGGCTAGTCAGTTATGGACCATGCGTGATTCACGCTTAGGCGATCACTTTTGATACATGACTGACGAGGCAGATATTTTTTTCAGCAGTGGGTTGCCGTTTCTTTTTGCGGTAGACCAGTTGCCATCTAAGGCTACAGAACCCGGTCTGCTATTTACCCATAGCTGGGGAGAAGAGGATTCATGCCTTTCCCATGGGTATTAGCACGTAAGTGAATGTAATGGATTTGACTGGAATTCGATCTCGGCTATCCACTTCCTCAATATGATGCTATAGATTACTCCACCGCGCCTCAGGATGGCGTAATGGATAATAATTCGGAACTGTTAATCAGAAAGAGTTCTAAATCGTTATATTCACTTATACGCAAATACACTTTGGAAAGGTATGATTACGCTTCTTCTCCCGCTATGGGTTAATTAGTAAGATTACTTAGTAGTAAATCATAATTACCATTAAGAAATTCTTACAATAAAAAAAATATGTTCTAGCATTAAATAAACAAAAAAGGTTGATAAACCGTAAAAATCAAATCAGTCAGTCGTTACTAATTTTGGAACAAATATCGAAATAACGGTATGACATGGAAGAATAAAAGCAAGAAAATGTAAGCCAAAATAAAGAAATTTCTCTGAGCGCCTCTGAGAAAGAGGTGTGATTGCTTTGTTGCAGAATATCTTCAAGGAAAAAATTCAAGGATTACTGTGAGATATCCAAGAATTATGAGGAAATCGATAAACGCAAAATAGGATGCGAAGCACAATACTTCAATGATGACGACAAGTCATGGTGATAAATAATCGGATACCAAATTGAGAAATTGAAGCAGAAATTAAATCGACCCTATCGTAACCACATCTTGAAGATCAATCATTAGGCGTCTCAAGTCAACCAAAAACCACTGTCTACTTGATAATTTGAAGCAGGAAACTGAGCCTCGTCATCTATTCCATGGCCGTGAGCCAATGGCAAAGGGGCTCAAGTCAAGACACAGCTTTTTCTACATTTAGTCGAACCAGTGAAAAACAGAGCTCCTAGTCAGTGTGGAAGGACACCTTAACAACGTGGGAAACAGGTACTCTCTCTCTCTCTCTCCGCTCTCTCTCCTCTCTCTCTCCTCTCTCTCTCTCGGCTCTCTCTCGGCTCTCTCTCTCTCTCTCTCCGCTCTCTCTCTCTCCGCTCTCCGCTCTCTCTCTCCTCTCTCTCTCCTCTCTCTCTCTCGGCTCTCTCTCGGCTCTCTCTCTCTCTCTCTCCGCTCTCCGCTCTCTCTCTCTCCACTCTCTCTCTCTCCGCTCTCTCTCTCCGCTCGCTCTCTCCGCTCTCTCTCCGCTCTCTCTCTCCTCTCTCTGTCTCTGTCACGCAGGTACTCTCTCTCTCTCCGCTCTCTCTCTCTCTCACAGGTACTCTCTCTCTCCGCTCTCTCTCTCTCCGCTCTCTCTCTCTCTCCGCTCTCTCTCTCTCTCACAGGTACTCTCTCTCTCCACTCTCTCTCTCTCCGCTCTCTCTCTCCTCTCTCTCTCTCTCTGTCACACAGGTACTCTCTCTCTCTCCGCTCTCTCTCTCTCTCTCACAGGTACTCTCTCTCTCTCCGCTCTCTCTCTCCGCTCTCTCCGCTCTCTCTCTCCGCTCTCTCCGCTCTCTCTCTCCGCTCTCTCCGCTCTCTCTCTCCGCTCTCTCTCTCCGCTCTCTCTCTCTCACAGGTACACTCTCTCTCCGCTCTCGGGTACTCTCTCTGTCCGCTCTCTCTCTCTCTCTCGGGTACACTCTCTGTCCGCTCTCTCTCTCTCACAGGTACTCTCTCTCTCTCCGCTCTCTCTCTCCGCTCTCTCTCTCCGCTCTCTCTCTCTCTCCGCTCTCTCTCTCTCCGCTCTCTCTCTAACTCTCACAGGTACTCTTTCTCTCTCTCCGCTCTCTCTCCGCTCTCTCTCTATCTCTCACAGGTACACTCGCTCTCCGCTCTCTCTCTCTCATATCCCTACAGAATCCTTCTCCTTGGCTTGGCTCTCATCTGGTTCTGACTGAATCGCCCCCGAAAAGCTGTTGGTCGCTGTAAAACCAATTTTTAGAAAATGTGAATATGCCACCGGTGATGACACCAACTGACAATGCAAGCAATTACAAAGTACGGAGCATCCTAGAGATTGCCCAAATCTTGAAGATTTGTGAACACTTAACGACCTTGAAACTTTAACGCCCCAGCGAAGGCTCGAGATCGGCGTAGGGAAGCGACTGGACAAAAAGAATCGAATACCACCCGAAAATACCCAGACTTTATGGTCTATCCAAAACTCACAAAACAAGACAATCCAATGTCACCCATTGCAGCTGGAATTGATAATTTTCTACATAGACGAGAAAAAACCATAGCAAATTATTAACACCAATACTTCGTACAATTCATCCTTGACATATTAAAAATTCCAGTGACCTCGTGAAAAGACTATTTGGCATTGCCGTCGGCTTTATTTCGTATTCAAGAATTTAATTTCTTCTTTGCTGATCGCTTTCTTTATAATTATGGCGTTGATGACTAAATTAGCCGTCAATGTGCATATTCAGGACTAGAATCTTTCAGTTTCACTAAAACCTGCACTCATCAGCCATTTCCTATCGGCGTTTGGCTTTGCAACAGTTATCACCTAGCTTGGGGTGGAATGCTTATATATATATATATATCCAGTTAAACAAAAAGATCAAAGACATTTTCGCTAAAGCACCCATTAATGCAAAGAAACAATCACCTAACCTATCAGCTATCCTCACCTCTACCAAATATCTAAACAATACAAACCAATCAGGAAATTACAAATGTAACAAACCTCGTTGATTAGTTTGCAAACACTTAATCGATAGTGTATTTTCTGTACCCAACACCAATATCAAGATACACCCACCTCGCCTCACCTGTGATAGCGATAACATAATCTACTATTTATTCTGCACAATATGTCCCAATAGTGGATATATTGGTGAATCTGGAAATAATTTTAGATTTCGCTTCAACAACCATAAACTAACCATACGTCAAAACAATACCTATTCCCCCATAGCTGAACATTTTAATCAACCAGGACACTCATTAGAAAACTGTAAATGTGTATTGATAGATTCTGATTTCAGTTCCACATACACACGCAGAAAAAAAGAAGAATACTGGATTTTAAAATTAAATACATATAAACTAGGGTTAAATAAAGACTTGGGTATTTTAAATCTTTATCAATATTTCAATAGTTAAACAAAAAAAATTTGTTAGATATAGTTAAAAAAACAATTTTTTTTAAACAACATCTAAAATATTACTACAGTTAGATTTACGTTAGAAATATTCAAACACAGTTGCATTCCATATCATGTGACGGACGCTACTTAATGTAAACAAACTTCTGAAAACAGCCATTTCTGAAGAAAGATAGAGGCCGATCTGAAATATCAAATATATATATATATAAATATAAATAAATACTTTCACTTTAATTTGCAACTTTTCAGTTGTTTTATATATATATATATATATATATATATATATATATATATATATATATATATATATATATATATATACACACAAGTACATTGTATATATTTGTATATGTGTATATCTTAGTGTTTTCGAATGTATTATCTATGCTAACTATAATCTACATCTGTTTGATAGTGGTTTGAAAATTGCTTGTAGACTTAATAATCAACAATTGTGTTTTGTTAATCTTGTATGGACTTTATAGTCCTTTATTGTCATCTCGATAATATTGTTAGCATATGTGTAGGTTTATATATATATATATATATATATATATATATATATATATATATATATATGATTATGTAGATGTATGTGTTTATGTATATATATATATATTTGTATGCATGTATATGCATATGTGTATATATATGTATATATGTATGTATATATATATATACATATAATTATTTTAGTTTTTATGTTGCTGTGTAGGTTGATATATTTATATTTATTTCTATACGTGTGTATATATGCATATGCGTATATGTGTATGTGTGTATATATGTATATGTGTGTATGTAGGTATATATATTTATATATATATATATATGTATGTATATATGTATATGTGTATGTATATGTATGTGCGTAGGTATATTTTGTATGTTTATATTTGGAGTGATGAATGTGTGTACACACGTATGTATGTATTTTTTTACATATTGTTATATATTTGTACTCGTCTATGTGTGCTGGTGCGTATATAAGTGTATATGAGATATTTATATATATTTGTGTGTTTATGAGTTTCCTTTTTTATATATTAGATAGTTTTATTTTTAAGTGTTACATTTGGTTTGGACATTTGAATTTGCTGTTTTTTTTATATATGTGTATGCGTATATATTTATTTTTCTATCCATTTCTGTATATTTTAGCTCCCCTTTTCTTTACGTTGTTCATTGACAAATATTTGTTTTTCTATTCTACCCATATTAAATTTTATCTATTCAACCATTTTTATCTATATATCTTTGCCCGTATAAGTTATATTTTAATAGTATGTTAGAATTCTTTTATTAACACTTTCAAATTTGAATATTTCTTGGTGTGTATATGCGTGTGTCTTTATCAATGTATGTGTGTATAATCGTTTATATGTCCCTTTCATTGTATGTATATGTTGTCCGTTTGTTTTTAAGCATCGTGGACACCCTTTTTTGCGTGTTTATATATCTAAATATGTCTACGCGTTTGTGTATTATAATCTGATTGTGTATGTATTGTCTTTTACAAGATTTCGCCCTCCCCTTCCCCTGCCCCTTCACATATCATCACTTCAAATGTATCTAAGTTGTAACGAAGCTCAGAGCAACATTAGATTTTAACGTTTATTCGAACTGAATTTTTGGCCTTTTGATAAAAACAAAATAAATCACAGAACATATGTATTTTTTCTTCAGTTTCTTCTTTAAATAATTTTATAATTTTTAAAACTTAAGACAGATTAAATTTAAAATTTAAAAATTGGTTA
>OZ038519.1:8470074-8485074 GCA_964036315.1 Acanthosepion esculentum | reverse complement strand
TCTGTGTCCTTGTCGCCATGGACCATGCAAGCCCCTAAAAAATATATATTTTATATGCCAAATTTAATTAAACTAACCATCAGAAAGACTTTTAATACCTCGTTATATAGATCAGTTATTTATAAAACAAATTTATTATTGATTAATTGATTTGTTTTTTTACGGTTTATCAACCTTTTCCAGGCATTTAAAGCCAGAAAATATGTTTAGCTTGTAAGAATTTTTTGTGGGGTGAAATAATAATGATTTATTGATAAAAGTTCCACTAAATTAACCCATCTAAGTACTGACTAGGATCGGCGTTGCTTAACTACGGTGATCGTACGAGAATCGGTGTTTCAACGTGATATGGCCGTAAACTCTTTATACCGCCAACATATCCAAGCTTAGAGAACCTGCTATTCCCCAGCGGTCACCCATCTAAGTACTGACTAGGATCGGCGTTGCTTAACTACGGTGATCGTACGAGAATCGGTGTTTCAACGTAATATAGCCGTAAACCCTTTATGCCACCAACATATCCAAGCTTACAGAACTTACTATTCCCCAAATTCTGGTATTCTCAAACGGTCACCCATCTGATCAGGATCGACGTTGCTTAACTTATATGGTCATACCTCATACCATCCGCGCATCTAAGCTTACGGCACTTGGTGTTCACAAGTGGCTACCCATATAGGTACTGACCAGGAACGATGTTGCTTAACTTCGGTGATCGTACGGGAACCAATGTTTCAACGCGATATGGCCATAATCCTTATGATCCACACTTGGTGTTCACAAGTGGTTACCCATGTAGGTACTGACCAGGAACGACGTTGCTTAACTTCGGTGATCGTACGGGAACTGGTGTTCCAACGTGATATGGCCGTAAACCCATTACGCTACCTGCACTTCCAAGCTTACAGCACCTGATATTTCCAAGCGGTCACCCATCTAGGTACTGACAAGAATGGACGTTGCTTAACTTCGGTGATAATTCGAGATCCGGTGTTTCAAATTGTATGACCATAAGCCCATTACAACACCCACACTTCCAAGCTTACAATGCTTGGTATTACCAGGTCGTCACTCATTTAGATACTGTCCAGGCTCGACACGACTTAACTAAGGTGATCGTCCGGTGTTTCAATGTGATGTGACCCTGTAAGCTATATGCAACCGCTTTCAAATATGAATGGCTCGATTTGAGATGCTTGCGAATACCACTGGTGAAATATTAAACTAAAACACAAACATTAGTACAAACAAAAATTAACATCTCCTTACCAATATATATATATATATATATATATATATATATATATATATATATATATATGCCAAAAGCGACTTTTATAAAAAAAGTCAAAAGTGAAATAACATTTGTTTGTGATAAGTCGGCATATATATATATATATATGCCGACTTATCACAAACAAATGTTATTTCACTTTTGACGCAGAGACTGGCAAGTCTACACAGAAAAACAGTACCCTGTCCGGTGGCAAAAGCTGCTGGTGGCGCCATGGGGGTCAATACCGGCTTAGCCCCTGAAAATGTGTTACCTCTCCTGGCTGGCAGCTGACGAGGCCAGGGTATATCGCACGTTGTATGTAGAAAACAAAATTAGAATGTCACAATTTAGGTGGGGTCGCCTTTTAGCGGCCTATTAACCTTCTTTTTTTATTCGAATTTCTCGAGACTGGTTCTTTCCAAAATACTTGACCTAAGCATCAATAATTTCCCCTGCAATTTATGAGCCCAAATCACGATTGTTCTATCCAGCGAACGGTGTCGTATCTGGTCTGGTGCTCCTGCTACAAATTGAAAGAATCTTGATAAACCAAAAAGAAGAATATGCAACATTAGTGATCCTGACCTGGCATCTCTGTTTCAGTCCTTTTCTTTGGCTTTTCTATAAATACTTTCATGGAATTGTTCTGATGAACGCTAGTACCAGATTGGCGGCGAGGTTTCATCATTTAACATTTGAAATGGTTAGATGGAACCGTAAGTTCTATGCTAACAGTTTCTTCTATCGCTTTTCTCGCTTATGGTACTCTCTTCCGCTTTCTTGATTTCCATTCAGTTATCTTCTGTCTTCTTAATCCCCATTCATTTATTGTTCTCTCTCCTTAATAATGCTTTAACATATATATATATATATATATATATATATATATATATATATATATATATATATATATATATAGCATGACTCTTCGGCATAATTGAGTCCCGTCAGTCACTGTGTGTTTATCTAAATCTAAAAATAAATACGCTAAAATTCACCTTCACCGACGGCTTAGTGGTAGAATTTCCGACTGACGCCAATTCAGTCGGGCTTCGATCCTAGCTAGAGGCAACCGGACGTCTAGTCACACTGAAGAGCTGTGATACAGCGAAACAGACTGTATGTGGATGACATATATATATATATATATATATATATATATATATATATATATAGACATATATATATATATATTACATGAATCATTCATACAAAAAGCAGATAGTGAAGTTAATGATATAAATGCCGAGAATACATTTTCGCAAACAAATTTATTAAGATACATTAACCCACGAACCTGCAGATGAAATTGAACTGCACCACATAATGTTATATATATATATATATATATATATATATATATATATATATATATATATATATATATATATATATATATATATCATTTGTGTATTTAGGCAGCAATCCTTATTTCCTACACCTTCGTTGAATACGACAGACAAGGTGCTTTGATTTATTTTTTTATACAGTTTCTCATGTGATCTTATATTTTTTTCTTTCCAGTAGATAAATTATATAAAACTGTCCAATTTTTCTTTTTTCCCCGAGCGCTTTCGGCTATACATTTAGCCATTTTCACGGTTGGATATATTAACTGTTAACAAGAAATTGATTGTTGCATATATGTATTTAGATAATGTTTTAATTTTCAAAACACTGTCAAAAGATTGTGTCCATGTTCATAGTTGATATTATTGAGTGTCGGTTTTTTGTTTTATTAATGAGGCTTCCATTATTTTTAGCCTTTTTTACATGTAGATGATGCTATTATATTTGTGTTGCTAAGAATTAAGCTTAGAAGAGGGCCCAGAATTCATATAATTTATTTACCAAAATGAAAAAAAAATAAGATCAAATGAGAAATTTTATAAGAATCTAAATCATAGCACCTTGTCTCTCATATTCAATGAAACGTGCGTATATATATATATATATATATATATATATATATATATATATATATATATATATATATATATATATATATATATATATAGTCAAACCTAATGAGCCAGACAAACCGACCAAGGTTTCACTTAGGCAGATCGTCAGGGTCACCTGACCCAGACGATCTGTCTAAATAAAATCTGTCTAAATAAAATCTGGTTAGGTTTGTCTGGCTCATTAGGTTTGACTAGGTCTGCTCTACGTTTGTATCGAGCTCTTTAGTTAGTTGTTTACTCGTATCGGGGTTTTTTCTTTGGGCCTTGAACCTGTATCTGTGCGATTATTTTCGACAGACTTTCATGTTCCTGGCTCTTTCTTTTTTAAAACCTTTTTTTCCCTTCGTGATTGATTTGGCTGTTGTTAAATCAAGAGTTCGAAGGTTTTTCGACACGAGTATAGTTACCTATATATATATATATATATATATATATATATATATACTGTTTCTTCTCTCACAGTTCTCGTTTGTTGAACGGCTTTTTGCTTCCCAGTCAACTTTGATCTTCAAAAATTCAAATCCAATGTCGGGGGGTGGGGTTTGGGTGCGGTTCAGTTTGAACAGATTGTTGTCTCGTGGACTTTATGTATTCGTTTTTTTTAAAGTTCAACATGAATTTTGAGGTTCGTTTCTCTGGAAAAGCAGTTGTAATTAATTTCTCTCCGTGGATTTGAATCTTAACATCCGCTAGAGATTTAGCTATCGGCCCTTTCCACCATGATGATTTATGAGCCCTTCCGCTGGACTAATCGTCTTGCCTTGGCGCTTTAATATCTTCTAATCCTATCAGCAGATCAAGCTTCTTTTATGCGAACAAAGGAGGTTCGTTTTTCTCCTTTTTATGTGCCATGTCCCTTCAGGACGTAGGCAATCATAGCTCTCCACTCCCCACTATCCTTTGTAGCTCTCAATAAGTTTTGTTCCTCTGCCCCCGCCCCCGGGCCATGTTCTGTCATTCACTTGCTTAAGCCCGATAGGTATGTCATGCATTGTTTTTCCTTGTCTCTCTTTCCCTCTATTCGACCTGTGAGTATCAGATTCTCCACGCCTTCCTTTCTCATTACGGGACCCAGAAATTCCAGCTGCCTCTTCCTGTATAAGCTTCCTTCTCGTTAGCATCCTCTCCAAAGCCTCATCGTTGCTCACACGCTCGGACTATGATATCCCTAACATCCTTCTGTAGAACTATACCTCCGTTGCCTCGAGTCTCTTCTTCATCTTTGAGGAGACCGTCCAACATTCGCCGCCGTAAAGGAGGACATATGTCACGTAGCAGCTCATATACTCTTTTCTTTGTTACCCCCCCCCCCCTGTCTCGTAGTACTCTGCCTAGCTTTTGGAATTCGTCTTTGGCCATCTCAATAAAGTCTTCGGATCTCAGCATCGCACTTACTGGAGGCTCCAAAGATCTTAATTTTGGAATTCACAAGGAGATGAGGCCACGTTTCTGAAAAGTCAGTAAATACAATGAAATATATATATATATTTTTTTATCCAAATTCAAAAAGGGGATCTGCAATAATTCTCAAAACAATTTTGGCGATATTTAATAGATAATTCTAAAAGCAGGAATTTTCAAGAACGATTAAAACAGTTCTTACTCTTCAGCTTGCAACATACAACTGGCCATGCATAAATATTTCTTTCTGGTCTTGTGATTTGTTTAGAGTTCTCGCAAACGCAATTTTTTACAAACAGTTTAACTTCCTTAAAAATACACTTTTCTGAAAAGAGCGTGTAAAAAACAATCTAGACGATTAAAACATTTATTTCACCTATAACTAAAAACTAACTTTATTTTACAGTATTGAATATAATTTTTTTATTACTGTCTTCAAGGATTACTAACTCTTACATTGTTGTTTACTAGTCAATTCTTTGTTTCTAAAGAGTGCTTTCCAAATCAAATGAAGGCAAGGCTGTATCTTCTCGACGGATTTATTCAATGCTAGAATTTTTTGCAACAAGCTGCCGCGTATAGAAATTATCAAAGAATTTAGTATTGTTGAAGTTGTCGCTGACATTTTTGTGGAGATTTATAAACTCTACGTTTCGTTGAATTTTGCAAATTTTCAATTTTCGCAAAGATGAAATTTGGACAAGGTGATTTGTTTGGAAATATACTTTGACAAAAACCTTACTACGCGGTTTAATCATATCATTAATTTTATAGGACTTCATGGTAGTTTCCCCGCCTTTTTAACAGCAAAAAATACATTCTTAGGATTTCTTACTTATGAGCATGCAACATACAACGAGCTATGAGTAAATAGTTCTTTCCGGAGTCAAATTCCAACTTTTTGAAGCGTTTCGTCTTGTAATTTGTTTAGAGTTCTTGCAAACGCAGGGCAAACTGAAAACTTTATTTTTGAATTCGTAAACAAATATATGCAAAATAATTGTTGTGAATATGGATTATCTCCCCTTTCATAATCCAAGCTATAGAAGCTGTACATTTCCGCTTGTCAAGTAGACGAGTAGTAAGATTCTTAATTGAATAAAATATTACTAGACTAAATCTCTTGTCCTGTTTTCATTACAATAATATTGAATTTTTATTAAATAAATATTTGTTATTTTAATCATAAAATTGTTTTTAAAATAGTGAGACTATTTTGTATGTTAAATGATAAAGCCTAATTTTTCCTATAAATTTAATGAAAATTTAATGTAGTAAGCTACGCATCTTAGTAAAATACAAATGTACTTTTTACCCCTTACTTGTTTGCACTCCTCCCCAAAATTTGGTTTTGATTGGTCAATGTATGGCTATTTTAGAGTTTGTGACGGACGGACAGATTAACAGAAGTCACAGGATTTTTATATAGATTTACAGCGAGGCGATCTCAATAGGATGTATTATTAGTGAGCACAATCTTAAGATACGCCGATGATACCATGTTGATAACTAACCATAGAAAAATATGCAGGGGTTTATAAACAAGGTTATGAGAAAAGCAGGAAGAAAGGACTAAACACCAATAGCAAGGGAAGTGTTTGAAGGCCCATTTTCTAAAAGCTATGAGGAAAGAAGGACTGGAAAGTTTGATACTCACAGGATATATTGAAGGCAAGAGGGACAAAGGGAAACAACTTCCTCGGGAGCTTTTTGATACTGACCATTTAAAAGACCCAAGAGCCTCTCGAGGTAGAGTATTAAAGAGTAATAGGCACCGTACCCCAGACAAACTAATAATACCGCCAAAACGCAAGGGAACAGAAAGACAAGGAAACGACTTCAGAAGGAACTGTAAACATAATCCTAAACAGGAAATAAGGAATAAAATCTACTCCTGTTCAAAAGACAGGGGAGGAGCGTAAACCGGACGATTTATGTAAATAGATGACAGGAAAGAATGTGGGAGTGATAATAAAAAAAACAACTTTACTAAGATCTACAAAAGATAGGAGCTTATGGAGAGACATGATCTTCCACGTCCTGAAGGGACACGGTGCCTAGAAGAAGAAGAAAAAACACGATTGGATTTTATTCTGATCTAAGCTGGGTCCTACTGCGAGGGAAAATGATAAACTGTCGATGATATAAAAGAAGAAATAAAATTTAGCCATTCTTTCGACTCACCTACAACTAAAAGCATTGCAAAGTGCTATTGTTTTTAATCATTTGACCCCAAGAAAGGCAATAAAGCCGCTACGACGCAAAGGGGTTACTGAATGTTAGAGACTATGAGAAGTAATACTATTAAGGAGAGAACTGGAAGTAAAAAGTCAGACGATAACGATTGACATTGTATTTCTATTTTTGAAGATCAAAGTTGACTGGAAAGCAAGAAACAGGAAGAGAGTTCCACAAGCTAGGAGTGACAGTGAAGAAATACCATATATATATATACTGTTTCGCCGTATTACAGGAAGGCAAATTTTTACGTAGTTACTCTTTGAAAAAACACGCCCATGACCGATAGGGCACAATTTATGGAAGAGCTTATTAGCAGCAGTAATTATTGTTTACAAATTCACGCTTTTCTCTCAAGAGTGCTCGACCAGAATTAAATTTTCCGGGAACACACACACACACACACACACAGATATATATATATATATATATATATATATATGTATATATTTTAACATACGTGTGTTAGCACGTGCGATACCCTGTCTTCATCAGCCGCCGACCAGGGGTGATCTCACGGTTTCGGTGGCTATGGCGGGACCGCCACCCCAGGCGTCACCAGCAGCGTTGCCACCAGAAAGACAAATATATATATATATATATATATATCATGTTTCAATACTCTTATTATACTTCTTCAGGCGATGGTTGGTGATAAAATGATATTTTGGTGCAAATTTAAAAACAAATCGTTACCTCTTTTAGGAAAGTTCAAGATGCAGAGCATAATGTCAAAATTAAAAATTAAAATTAATATTAGTTAATCGAGACATACCCACAAGTATATTTATAATTCTTTTAAAAAACTATATTATATCAAATATATTATATCAATATTTTTCTACAGGTCCATTATTCATAAATCTAACTTGTCTCTTCCGAATACTTAAAAATCTCTCTCTCTCTCTCTCTCTCACGCTATATATATATATATATATATATATATATATATATATATATGTATTGGTCTACGTTGTATTCAGTCACTTCTTAAAAAGTAAATGCTACGGACAATGGAATTTTACGCCATCTGTTTTTTCTCTCATTTAGATATATATATATTAACAATACAAGAGCAGGAATTAAGGATACTTAAGATAACGATTTAAGTTTTTAATAATCAGAGTTGGCTGGGCAGTAAGAAGCCGGCAGAGAGTTCCACAACCGAAAGAAGAAATTATTAGCATAGAACTTACGGTTAAATCTCACCATTTTAATTGTCAAAGGATGAAACCTTGCCGCCAGTGTCGTACTGGGCTTAAATTCATAAATTCTACGTACTATAGAGGAAATTTGATCGGCACAATTACTATGGAAGTATTTATATAAAAGGCACAGCGAATTTTCATTATGTCCGTGTGTAAATGACTGAAGCTGAGATGCCAGGTGAAGACCAATGACATTGCCGATGTGCTATCCATTTTAGCTGTTGCTCTTGTTGAAAGTCCTTACGTGATGTGTTTTTTGTTACCTGTTACAGTTCTTTGTTTGGGATTGAATAGAGCCAGGACCACAAGTTTCGAAAAAAGAAATCACATTGGAAAAATTACCTTCAAAATATTTATAGAAAAGATTGCAGGGAAGATAGAAAATTACTGGAAATTGTGGAGAGCAATGATCACCAACGTCTTTCGATCGTCGTGCTCATCTCTGGAAAGGTCCTCCAACATTGAAGACAGGTTGTTTCGGATGATGGATTAGGCCTTAACTGTTGTTGTCTTTTTTTTCCGGTGTCTTCTTTCTCCCCCGCCTAGTTCGGCTGATCGAAGATTGTTGTTCTGTCTTTGAAAATGGATCTCCAGAGATTCCTGTCCATTATACCGGATTCCTCACCACGATCCAAAAAGAAGCAACGTCTTTAAGGGACACATAAAATAAGTATTTTTATTTTACAGTAAGGTTCACCCTGTAAAAGGCCAATCGGGGATTAGGTTATATGGATGTGAGGTGAAGATGATGGTCGTCTCTAGACTTGAACCGGTTAAGATTATCGGGGAAACATCCTCTTGGGAGTCTTTTTCATATGGCAGTGGATCGCGGGAAGAAGCTGTTTGGGTGGAAGGTGCTTCTCGCCGATGGAATACGGATGGAATGTGGGTGGTTTTCTACTATGTAAGCGGGTCCTAGCCGTGACGGTTAGACCTGACGGAACCAAGAAATGCTGTTCGTCCGAGCACTTTCTATAGAAGCAGCGAAAGATTCGCCACGTGTCGCCTGTGAAAGAGAGGTGGCATAGTGGAAAATAATTCTTCTCCAACAAGGACTCAGAGACGTTTTTGAACTTTATCAAGACCTGAAAGTAAGGTCTAGGCAGCTCCCGCCCAAATATGTCAACAGTGTTCCCTTTTCGACCTGATCTGGCTCTTATAAAGGTAGAGGATTGCACGAGGAGTCAGGTACTTACTGAAGCGGTACAGGAAGCCAATCATTTTACCTGCATCTCAATCCTTGGCACACTGGATAAAAGCGTTGGTTAAATTATTCCAAACGTGACTTGAATGTGTAATAAGCAGACCCTCATATTTTTTCTTCAGTCAAGCGTAATCTTTCTCACTTCTTATTTTTATGTCATTTAAGTTTGAGAAACTTAATTCAAATAAATAAGAAGTAGAAAATTGCAATAAAACTCATAATGCCTTTTTAGCTAATGTGGGCTATTCGTTTAGTACTGAAATCCAAAATCTATCAATGTTTTATTTTGAGCCCTCGATCATCGCGGGAAAAGGGCTGTTTGAGTGGAAGTTACTTCTCGTCGATGGAATACGGAAGGAATGTGGTTGATTTGCTACTATGTATGTGGCATGACGGGTCCTCGCCGTGGAGGCCAGACCTGGCGAGACGAAAGAATGGAGTTCGTCTGAACACTTTCCATGGAAGTAGCGATATGGCATTCCGCCTGTGAGCGAGAAGATGGATGGTGGAAAGTAATTCTTCTCCAACAAGAACTCCCGCACAAATATGGCAACAGTAATCCCTTTTCGGCCTGATCTGACTCTTATAAATGTAGAGGATAGCATGATGAGTTAGGTACTTACTGAAGCAGTGCAGGGAGCAAACTATTTAACCTACATCTTTAGCGGTAGATCGTATATAGGAGTTTCACTTGATGTCGGGTGTGAGTTTTACACCCACTATCCTCTGAAGGCACGGGGACATCCGTTCATTTTGACTGACGGTTGTTCGGGGTTTGATCGCCGATAATGGAATGTAACCAGTTTGGTTTTAGTGGCATTGAATGTAACCAGCGTGTGTTGAGTTATTGTTAGATCGGAATAATGATCAGCTGCTAAACTCTGATCATCAAGAGTTTTAGTGGCGGGCCCCTATAGCGTCATATCATCGGCATAGATCTATATTCTTAGGTAGTTCATTTATGGACACCAGAATTTAATCACGGACATTTTGAATTATTTCTTGAATCAAGTCGCTTCAATATATGAATAGCGGTTAACGTGAATTCTGAGACAGGAGTAATTATTTGCGAATAGTGATTCAATTCGTCTTTGTACATTTATAAGCAGATCTATATTAAACTTTTCTCAGACAAACCCAGGGAATAAATTGAATTAAACGGATATTAAAAAATATGACACTGACTGCCATGCAATATTTATTATTATCCCCCCCCCACGCCAACCATAAAATAAAAAAAAATAATATAATAAGAACATTCTTGTGGGCGAAAGATAATTCAATACTTCGCATTAAAAAAGAAAAGAAAAATGTGACTTTTACAGCTTGATAGAAATAAACGAGACAGTTAAATACGTCTTTTATATTTGGCAATTTTATCTTTCTCTCATCAATAATCGATGCAGACACTCCTTGTCCGAGAAATTATTGCAGTTTTGTGACGACTAGAAAACACCGCTCATCCCGGAAGCAAATAGTTTGTTTTTGTTTTTTTTTTGGCTATCGCAATTAGCCATTTTTATGGAGGCGCTTGGCATATTTTATAATCTTTCCAAGACAATGTTTTGGAAATCTTCACCCGATGTGATTTGTGAGGATGTCTCCGTTCCTCTGACTCTATTCTGTTCTAACTATTAATCTAGACACCACACGGCCAGGGAAAGTTATGTCCCATGCCTTTACAAATTACGCTTGACGAATCACATATTTCTCTATTTTAAAAGGCCGTGAAGCGAGAGCGACCATTTTTCAGACACACGGTAGCGAACGATGGAAACTGAGTAATAATAATAATAATAATAATAATAATAATAATAATAATAATAAAATAATAATGCCATAAACGACCTGGCTGTCCCCGTGGTGCAATCCAGTTTCAACATCCTTAACTGGACCATAGCCGACATTAAGCGAATGGACGCCAAAACAAGAAAGCTTCTTAACTTGCCACCGCATGCATCATCCCAAATCTGATGTCGATCGTCTGTATATGCTCAGATCCGAAGGAGGCAGAGGATTAGTTCAACTAGAACTGTCTTACAAAACTACAACAATTGGCCTATGAAGATACCTTGAAACAATTGAAGACTGGATGATGATCTGTGTCAAAGAACATCAAATTAGTAAGTGACTTTATTCAGTATTAAAGGAACCAACCAGATACAGAAACGATGGCAAAATAAACCGCTTCACGGTGAATACTCTGCTCGTACAAAAAAATCTGATTTAGGAAAACCCTGAAAAGTCGCTACGTAGGGCTGGGTTAAAAGCTGAAACTGAAGGTTTTATTATTGCTTCACAGAACTAATGCTTGCTAACTAGAAATTGCCAAGCACACATACTGAGAAATTGTGTTTGTTTAAAATGCAGATTCTGTGATAAATATCCAGAAACAATTGACCATCTTGTATCGGGTTGCGCTGTATTGGCACCCACTGAATATAAAACACGGCACGACAGAGTGGGCCAATATCTGCACTGGAAAATCTGCAACGCTTACGGAAAGGAAAGAAATTTGGTATGAACACCACCCAGTCCGGGTTACGGAGATAGGGCCTGTAACAATATTATGGACCTTTAGAATACACAGACAGAACAAAGTTAATCGCCCAAACGTCGTGATTAGAGAGCGCAAACAAAAAAAGTGCCTCCTTATTGACATGGCAGTCCCTGCAGACTGTAATGTATCTTTGAAGTTCCTCAAAAAACTATCAAAATACAAGGACCTTGAAATCGAAATCTCAAAAATTATGGCGCATGAGGACATTAACAATTCCGCTTGTAGTTGGAGCCCTCGGATTGACTGGAAATATTCCAAAAGACTCGTTGAAGGAATTCCTGGTAGCCCATGCCTAAAAGAAATACAAAAACTTGTGCTCAGAAGTACAGCCCACACCTTACGAATGGCTTTATCTATGTAAAATATGTGAGAAATTTTTAAAAACTGCTCGGTGGAAAATGCCATCCTGCCATTTCTGAGCTTAGGTCTCTGGTCGGGACCCGGAAAGAAATGAGTACACATCAGAAGCCAATGGAAATAAAACAATAATAATAATAAAAATTCTGGAAATAGGATTATTTAATTATAAATAATAATCCTATTATAATTGTTCTTGTCACTTGCTTATTTACTTCGCACGACTGTTACGCCCTGCCAATAGCACATAAATAATGGGCTACTAATCGCGGGGAAAGAGAGGGAAAGACACACTACTTGGTTTCAAGTGAAAGAAAGAAGGCAAGATGGAAAGGGAGAATCAGATTAATCTCATTAGAACAGAAGCTACACTTTGATCTTAACCAAAAGAAGCGAAGATGGCCGCGATAATAGTAAGATTTTTCCGACACACACTAGCGAATTACGTAAACCGAGTAAGGTAAGCGCCAAAAATTCAGTTACCGTCAATAACATCGTCTGCTGAATTATTTTGAAATTATTATAAAGAAAAACGCGCGTAAGATAGTGATTTGTCTAGAAAGAAAGAAAGAAAGAAAGAAATAAGGAAAGGAAGAAAGAAAGGAAGAAAGGAAGAAAGAAAGGAAGAAAGAAAGAAAGAAAGAAGGAAAGAAAGGAAGAAGAAAGGAAAGAAAGGAAGAAAGAAAGAAAGAAAGAAAGGAAGAAAGAAAGAAAGAAAGAAAGGAAGAAGGAAGGAAAGAAAGAAAGAAAGAAAGGAAGAAAAAGGAGGAAACCAGAAAAGAAAGGAAGAAAGAAAGGAAGAAAGAAGGAAAGAAAGGAAGAAAAAAGAAAGGAAGGAAGAAAGAAAGGAAGAAAAAAGAAAGGAAGAAAGAAAGGAAGAAAGAAAGAAAGGGAGAAAGGAAGAAAGAAAGAAAGAAAGGAAGAAGGAAGGAAAGAAAGAAAGAAAGAAAGAAAGAAAGGAAGAAATAAGAAAGAAAGAAAGGAAGGAAGAAGGAATGAAAGAAAGAAAGAAAGAAAGATAGGAAGAAAGAAAGAAAGAAAGAAAGAAAGAAAGGAAGCAAGGAAGAAAGGAAGAAAGAAATAAAGAAAGAAAGAAAGAAAGGAAGAAAGAAAGAAAGAAAGAAAGAAAAGAAGAAGGAAGAAAGAAAGGAAGAAAGAAAGAAAGGAAGAAAGAAAGGAAGAAAGAAAGAAAGGAAGAAGGAAGGAAAGAAATGAAGAAAGAAAGAAAGAAAGGAAGAAAGAAGGAAAGAAAGAAAGAAGAACGAAAGAAAGGAAGATAGTAGTGTCTAGCTTTTCCTGTTAATACCTCATAAATAAAGGACTATTAGGTTTTGAATGCGTAGAAAAATATGAATGAAAGAAAAAACGAGAAAAAGAAAGAATGGAAGATAAAAATGTTTAACGTCTGTTTCAGTGAAATGGAAAAAGTTGTCGTCTCAAATCTTTTCATTTATAACCCCTTACTTCTTAAAATAACGGCCAGCCTTCATATATATGAGTTGTGATTGAAATATATTTGTTAAGGTTGTTAAGCTCAAATATTTAACGATGCGATAGGGGAATTTCTACGGATATTTTATTGTCGTAGAACTCGCCATCAGCTTATTCAATCATTAACTGAAGAATTAAGATTCATCAGAAATTTGAAATAGGAAAAGCGTGAAATTATTACGGGTCTTTCTAGTTTTGTTAAGGTTGTTAAGCTCAAATATTTAACGATGCGATAGGGGAATTTCTACGGATATTTTATTATCGTAGAACTCGCCATCAGCTTATTCAATCATTAACTGAAGAATTAAGATTCATCAGAAATTTGAAATAGGAAAAGCGTGAAATTATTACGGGTCTTTCTAGTTCTGTTAAGGTTGTTAAGCTCAAATATTTAACGATGCGATAGGGGAATTTCTACGGATATTTTATTGTCGTAGAACTCGCCATCAGCTTATTCAATCATTAACTGAAGAATTAAGATTCATCAGAAATTTGAAACAGGAAAAGCGTGAAATTATTACGGGTCTTTCTAGTTCTGTTAAGGCTGTTAAGCTCAAACATTTAACGATGCGATAGGGGAATTTCTACGGATATTTTATTGTCGTAGAACTCCATCGATGTCAATGAGAGTCACAATATCGTGTTTATTACTCTATCTATTCATCCGTATTAATATCTTAATATTTAATTTTATTAATATTTAAAATTAATATTATTAATATATTAAATTAATTTATAATAAAGCATAATCTTTATATAATTTTCCTTTATATATATATATATAATCCTTCCTTTATATATATAATCCTTCCTTTATATTGCCTTTTCAGTTTTTATTCATTTTTTTAGAAGCAAAACGTCCGGCAGAGTAAAAGGGACGCGAAATTACTGTTATGAATAATCAATAGAGGTCGCTCCTTGTTTTGTTACTCTCCTCTTTGAGAGAGCTATTTCTGTTTACTGGGACTATAAAAGGACACCTTGTATTCTCAGTTGAATAAAGCTTTCTTAAGGCTTACACGTGCGTGCTTTTGTCATTAGAATTACATCACTTGATCCCATTTCCTGCTAGTTTAAGTGTTGTTTTTCTATGTTTTTAGTATTTTGATATGGCGTAGATGACTGTAGAAATCCCAATTCTCAGTTGTAACAAAAAATTGTTCTATGAACCATTAAAATATTAACGTGGACCTCTATTTCTCTATTTATCTAGTGTGGACCTCTAGTAATGTTACATGGACCCCGGTTGAGAGTTACTGTACTCATCGGAAATCGCTTTTCATGTCGTCCCAGAGCTAGAA
>OZ038519.1:8447574-8465074 GCA_964036315.1 Acanthosepion esculentum | reverse complement strand
AAATATATAAACAAACAAAATGACAATAAAATAAGCAAATATATTAATCCAAACAAATTAGCAAACCACACCTGTTAGAATAGGCGAAATAGAATAATAAAATAAGGAGAAAATCAATAAAGTAAATAATGAACAAATTATCAAACTATTATGAACAAAAAATTAAACTATAAAAATCAAAAGAAAAAATCGGACGGAAAATAGTTATAACTATTATATAACGATAAAAAAATAATATACTGTGTTACTTAAAAATCTAAAACCAAAAAGAGAAAATATACAGGGTAACAAATAAATAACAACAAGTATAATAAATTAATCTAAATACATCCAAATATATGAATAAACTAACAACCGATACCGATAAACTAGCCGTTTAGAAAAAACAAATAAAGATAATCAATCCAAATAAATCAATTAAAAACTGTTCCCACCAAAATAATAGTCAGAACAAACCACAACAATCAACCCCAAAATTCTATAAATAGCTTTAATCAATGACAAATAAACAAATATATAAGATAAAAATAAAAATGAAAATAAATAAAAACAAGCAAAACAATTTGAACCAAATAAATAAGCAAATAAACGACTTCCGGTAAATGACCGCCATAATAGACTACCAACAATAAGCTATATAAACAAATTTTTACTACGTTAATAAAAAACACCGATCAAAATAAAAAATAAATAAATAAATATATAAGATAAAAAATAAAAATAAAATTAAAAAAAAAATCAAGCAAAATAATTTGACATAAATAAATAAACAAATAAGCGACTTCCGGTAAAAGTAACCGCCAAAATAGACTACCCACAATGCACCACTGACCCTTATATATAAATAGCCGAGAAAAATAACAGCACTAGTTGCCTGACGATTGCACTAGCATGAAACAGACTGTCGCCTCTAAGTGTTGACTTCTATGTTCACTTTTATATTTACACACGCTCTATCTCTGATATTGAGCACTTTATCCCATAAATATAGCACACTTTAAGACTATATTTCTTCATATATATACTGTCTTTCTCTTACTCCACATCCTCTCCTTTACCACTCCTATCTGCTCTTCCTCCAACCCTTCTATAACCCCCATGCGTGATAGTGGCCTTCAGCCTTGCTTGGAGTGATACGTTTAAAAACAAAAAAAAAAGAAGATAATTCTTTGGATTTTATCAAAAGTGCAAGACAGATAGGGGGGAGAAGAATTGTCTTGTACGACGTCGATAACCAAATTTCTTCGTCGTAAACTTCGTCATTCTCATATGGAGAATAGGACAGGTTAACTTTTCTCAACATTGCACTAGATCCAATGCTGGTGGCCATTAGATAAGTAAACGTTTATTCATACTTAATTAGTTATGTCAATTTACAAAACTAATTTCCTTTTCACTTATAGAATACAGTAAAATAGATTTTGCTTGTGGGGATTCGTAATTAGAATTCTTGTGTGAATATATTTTGCATTCTGTGTATTTAATTTTTTTAAGCATTTCGCCGCAAGCAAGGCAGGACTTCCACTAGCACGCAGGAGGTTACAGAAAGTGAAAGTGAGAGAGAAAATCACTGACACTAAAAATTAGATTCATAGCTTTTACCAATTATTGAACGTTTAGCTTTAAACATCGCCTGAAAAAAAATCTACAGAAATACCAAATTTCCTCAGGATTCTGCTCACAAACGGAATTCCAAATTTTACTATTTCAACAATAAGTCCAAAAAGTTGATAATTATAGTATTAGAGAAGGATCTGCAATATAAATGACCCTGACCTGGCATCTCGACTTCAGTCAATCTCTCACAGACGTGATGTGGCTTCCCTCTGTCTTTTCTATAAATATTTCCATGGCAATTGCTCTGACGACCTTTTTTTCTTGGTGCCTGGTCTACATCAATTTAAGCGTGCTACCAGATTGGCATCTACTCCCACCATTTCACTGTCAAAACGGTTAAATGTTACCACCTCTTCTACTCCAACAGCTTCTTCTCTCGCACTTCCCGACTGTGAAACTCCCTTCCTCTTACTTGCTTAACTCATGACTATAATCTTCAAATATTCAAATTTAATGTCAATCGATATATTCTGATGCCTTGATCTTGATCCACAAACACACCTCTTTTCTCTTTATTCTTACTCTCTCTTTTCTCTTTATCCTTACTCTCTCTTTTCTCTTTATTCTTACTCTCTCTTTTCTCTTTATCCTTACTCTCTCTCTTCTCTATATTCTTACTCTCTCTTTTCTCTTTATTCTTACTCTCTCTTTTCTCTTTATCCTTACTCTCTCTCTTCTCTATATTCTTACTCTCTCTTTTCTCTTTATTCTTACTCTCTCTTTTCTCTTTATCCTTACTCTCTCTCTTCTCTATATTCTTACTCTCTCTTTTCTCTTTATTCTTACTCTCTCTTTTCTCTTTATTCTCACTCTCTCTTTTCTCTTTATTCTTACTCTCTCTTTTCTCTGTATTCTTACTCTCTCACTTCTCTTTATCCTTACTCTCTCTTCTCTTTATTCTTACTCTCTCTTCTCTTTATTCTTACTCTCTCTTCTCTTTATTCTTACTCTCTCTAACCTCTTGCGTACTAGTGTCAATCCGCCTTCCTTGGGGTGAAATGCTTAACAAAAAGAAAATGAATAAATTTAAAATTAGCCTTTTACTGTTGAAATATTTAAATGTAACCGCCACTTCTATGCCAGCATTTCCTTTTCTGTTGAACTCCATTCCACTTCCCTGATAAATGTGATCTTCAGAAATGCAGTGTCAATCGCCATCTTCTTTCATCCTTTCCACAATCCTCCTCATACACAATCTTTTCGCTAACGTTCATATGGGGAGACTGTGATAGATAGATGGATAGATACATATATAGATGTGGAGAGACTGTGATATATATATATATATATATATATATATATATATATATATATATATATATTAAAGAAAAACAGACCACTTTAAGGCTCCATGTAATAATTTATTTCACCATAGCCCTTTTAAAGGACGCTGGATCATCAGACTACACTTCCAAAAGGTGAAAACAAAAATGAAATGAACACTTACACTTTTGACGGGTAGTATTAAGTTTATGTAATTTAACAGAGAGGGTAGTGAGGAGTGGCGTGAGAGACATGATCGAGTTTAGAGAGGGTTTATTTTAATATTTCTATCTATCATACTTAGTATGAGGGGAGGAGGGACCAGACATTGACCTATTTAATCGGTTAACTTAACGGAAGTGATATATTGAAAGGGAAGGGGGAGAAGAGAGAAAAAAGAAAAAGAAAAAAAAAGAAAGAAGAGGGAAGTGAAGAGAAAGAAGCTGTCATTACGCTTTACTAAGAGACAGGAGGGGTGGTAATTTTTAGCAATTTATGTAAAAAAACAATTTTAATGTTTGATAGTAATTTAATTTTTTTAAATCACCGAAGAAATTAATTTGATGTTTGCTAGCAATTTAAATTTTTTTAACTCTTTTACAAATAATTTAGGGATTTAATATGAGTTAAATAATATATTTAAAGACACATTCATAGAAAGTACATTAAAAATTATTTAAAGTATAATAGTTTACTGATATTAATCTATCAATATTGTAAATGATTGTTAAGGTAACATCTTTATCAGTTACATATATATATATACAGGGTGCGGCTGGTATTTGAGGACATACAGATTTAAGATTAATACTGCTTCTTACTAACTTCTAATGATTTTATTTTTCAGAAATCAAGAATGGCAAACCCTATGATAACAAATGAAATGAAAAGGCATGCTGTGATTGTGGCATTAAAGGCTGATCATAGCGATTTGGATATTGCACGTTTCCTCAGAGTTGCAAGAATGGATGGCTGACCATTTGTACGACCACATCACACCCAACATTTGGCCTCCTAACTCTCCAGATCTCAATCCACTAGACTATTATGTGTGGAGCGTTGTTGAGAAGGAGATAAAAACAGCCTCATAACACCAAAGACTCTCTTAAAGCTGCAATAGTTCGGGTAATGTCTGACATAAATAAGGACCAATTAATCAGAACTTGTAGCCGATTTCGACCTCGTGTAGAGGCAGTTATTGATGCTAGTGGTGGTTTTATTGAATAAAATAAAATAATAGTTAGCTAAAGTTCATGTTTACTTGTCTGTAATCAAATATAATTATATTCATTTGTTCAGCAAGTTTTTTACTAATCCAGAAAATCTGTCGTCAAATACCAGCCGCACCTATATATATATATATATATATATATATATATATATATATATATATATATATAAATAAATGACAATAGGAAAAACAGTAATTGCTGACGCGTTTCGTCCAATGTGGACTTTTTCAAAGCAAGAAACGAAATGAATAAATAAAAACAAAAATACGGAGTGTTCTTAGCAACTGGAATGTGGGAAACGCTATTTTCATATTGTTAACTGAAAATAACGTCAGTTAATGTCACGCGTGAGAAATTTTGAGAAATTTTCAAATATATATATATATATATATATTATGAAAGGGACAAAGTCCAACAATTATTTAAAGACATTTTTATGTTTAACATTCTTTTTATAGATACAAGTATTCATGTAAATGCTCTGTTTTTGGCCGAGCGGTAAGGCACATCAGACTATATGACGGTTCCGTATAGGATACAGGTTCGAATCCTGTCGAAAGACGAATATTTTCTATAAAGCTTTCTCGGACATTCAGGCCGGTAAATGTTAATACTGTTTATTATAAACAGAGCATTTACTTAAATACTTGGATCTATAAAAAGAATGTTAAACATAAAAATGTCTTTAAACATGTACATATATATATATATATGTAATAAAGCCTAAAGAGCCGGGAAAACCTACCCAGGTTTCTCCTAAATGGAACTTCAGGGTAAGCTGGCCCCGTTTTAGTCCTACTACTTTTTTTTTCTTTGGATTAAAGACTTAAGACATTGGACGATTTGTTTCACCTCTGTTGATTTTGATTCTTTCTTTTTTTTTATTTCCAGTATTTTTCTCTAATTTGTTTTGACATATCTACAAGTTGTGCTATCCGAGATTTTTTCCAAACGTGTATTACTATTAGAGTATATATATATACATATACATATATACATATATATATATATATATATATATATATATATATATATATATATATATATATATATGTATATGTATATATATATAGTGCTGTTCGATAAAAGTGACTCACCTGATTTTTTTTATTGCTAAATGTTCTCTTCTCCGATGAAACGAAAGTTGAGCTAAATTCAAAGCATAAGCGATCTAAAATCCGAAGAAGAAGCTTTGAAAGCTCTTTGAATTTAGCAGTAAGTACTGTCAAGCATCCGTTCAGTATAATGTTCTGGGGATGCTTTTCTTTTCATGGAACTGGTTTCTTAAAACCTATTGAAAAGACCCTCAGGAGCGAGCAGTACAAGAGAATTTTAGAGTCTTGTCTGCTCCCTTCTGCTGAAAGGGTGCAAATCGACCCCACCAAGCTCATTTTTATGCAGGATAATGCTCCCTGTCACAAATCAAAATTGATGAAGGAATACTTTGATGAGAAACAGGTGAGTGTTATGACATGGCCGCCCCAATCTCCTGACCTCAACCCCAAAGAAAACTTATGGAGCATTATAAAGTACAGGCTCTCGAGAAAGCAGTTGAGCAACAAAGAGGATTTGATTGTGAATTTCATATCCGAATGGAATTCAATGCTTGGAGATGAGATTTGCCAGAACCTAATCAAGTCAATGCCAAAAAGGGTTGAAAAGGTTATTCAAAATAAAGGAGGACCCATAGATTATTAAATATTTCGAACTATATTACCTATTATAAATAAATTATACCTCTATTATTCTTTATTTAAAGCTGTTCGGTTATGTTTCTATTGATTACTAGTTGCAGGAAATAAGCGAGTCACTTTTTTTTGCACAGAGTTTTTCTCTAAATCTCATTTATAGCCAAAATTATAATTATCAATAAGAATACCTTAGAGTGAGTAAACTTTTTTACTAGGTGGTCGGGAAGGGGTCTTTAGATTAGTAAGATTAAAAATTAGTTTGACCCCAAAAACAATAGGCGAAAAAATTTTTAATTAAAAAAAAATCAGGTGAATCACTTTTATCGAACACCACTATATATATATATATATATATATATATATATATATATATATTTCATTCACAGACAGTACTGTTTCGCTGTATCACAGCTCCTCAGTGTGACTAGACTTCCGAATGCCTCAAGCCAGGATTGAAACTCAACCAATTTGGTGTCAGCCAGAGCTATCTTCACTCGGTAGAGTTACACAACTAAATCTAGCGTATTGTTTTTACAAATGTAAACAAATGCCAATCAGCCAAAGTGCTCCATTCATTTTACTGAAGAGCTTTACATTAGTGCAGGTGGCTGTTGATGCTTCATTCTCGGGGTCAGGTTGAAGATATACATTTTCATTTTATGAAATTTATTATCCCTTTTAATTTCAAACCAATTAACTGCATATATTTCAATTCCGTTTCCCGGATCTCACCGGAATGAAATTCACACTCTTCAATTTTTTATACCAAAACTTAATTTTCAAAAAATAGCATCGATTTAGAAAAAATATATTTTAGGTCTTTCTTTATTATGTCAAACCCCCCACTTTTAAACTGGGTGCAATACTACACTCCAAAACTCGATCTGCCCTAATGGAGAATAAACTCCGATCTTACACCGAAAGGTAGCAGATGTCTATTCTTGATGCTGGATAATGCACACGGATGTTATATTTTGATCTTAATCAGAGTGCGTCGACTATTATGAACATCATCCAACGTATCGATCAATGCGTAAATAATCCTGTCATTTTGACGGGTAGTATGCTGATGTTATATAAAGATAAGGATGGGTGATGATAACCTCCAGAGACTATATAAAATAAATTGCTAAGTCTGCTATTACGAAAGTTGGTTATGTCATGCTATATAGATAGATATATATTAATAATTGGATATAGGTGGATAGATAGATAGGCAGAGGAATAGACAGATAGAACGCCATTTCTTTTACTTGCTTCCTTGATAACTATGATCTTGAAAAAATGCAGTGTCAACCGTCATCTTCTGTTGATTTGAAAACTGACCATCTTTTCGTCATTCTTCCCTATATTCAGTCTTTCCTCTTACATTCATATGGGGAGAGTGTAATAGATAGATAGATAGATAGATAGATAGATAGATAGATATTAATTAATAATTGGATATAGATAGATATATATTAATAATTCGAGATAAATTGAAAGAGAGATAGATAGGTAGGAAGAGGAATAGATAGATAGATAGATAAATAGATAGATAGATAGATAGATAGATAGATAGATATTAATAATTGGATATAGATTGATATATATTAATAATTGGAGATAGATAGATAGATAGATAGATAGATAGGAAGAGGAATATATATATATATATATGTATATATATATAGATATTGATTAATAATTGGATATAGATAGATATATATTAATAATTGGAGATAGATAGATAGATAGATAGATAGATAGATAGATAGATATTAATAATTGGATATAGATAGATATATATTAATAATTGGAGATAGATAGATAGATAGATAGGAAGCGGAATAGATAGATAGATAGATAGATAGATAGATAGATAGATAGATATATAGATAGATAGATATTGATTAATAATTGGATATAGATAGATATATATTAATAATTGGAGATAGATAGATAGATAGGAAGCGGAATAGATAGATAGATAGATAGATAGATAGATAGATAGATATATAGATAGATAGATATTGATTAATAATTGGATATAGATAGATATATATTAATAATTGGAGATAGATAGATAGATAGATAATGAACAGACTGACATAGATAGATAGATAGATAGATAATAACACTTTGAGATAGATAGATAGATAGATATAAACAAACTGAGATAGATAGATAGATAGATATGAACAAACATAGATAGATAGATAGATAGATAGATAGATAGATAGATAGATAGATAGATAGATAGATAGATATGAACTGACGGAGATAGATAGATATATATGAACAAACTGAGATAGATAGATAGATAGATAGATAGATAGATAGATAGGAAGCGGAATAGATAGATAGATAGATATATAGATAGATAGATATTGATTAATAATTGGATATAGATAGATATATATTAATAATTGGAGATAGATAGATAGATAGATAATGAACAGACTGACATAGATAGATAGATAGATATATAGATAATAACACTTTGAGATAGATAGATAGATAGATATAAACAAACTGAGATAGATAGATAGATAGATAGATAGATAGATAGATATGAACAAACTGAGATAGATAGATAGATAGATAGGAAGCGGAATAGATAGATAGATAGATAGATATATAGATAGATAGATATTGATTAATAATTGGATATAGATAGATATATATTAATAATTGGAGATAGACAGATAGATAGATAATGAACAGACTGACATAGATAGATAGATAGATAGATAGATAGATAATAACACTTTGAGATAGATAGATAGATATAAACAAACTGAGATAGATAGATAGATAGATAGATAGATATGAACAAACATAGATAGATAGATAGACAGATAGATAGATAGATAGATAGATAGATAGATAGATATGAACTGACGGAGATAGATAGATAGATAGATATATATGAACAAACTGAGATAGATAGATAGATAGATAGATAGATAGATAGATATGGAGAAAATGTGATAGATAGACCAATGCGTAAATAATCATCTCATTTTGACGGGTAGTATGCTGGCATTATATAAATCAATGATAAATATGTCAGACTCGTTTCCCATAATTTTGAGTTTTTTTATCTTCTGCTGACGCCATCTTCTAAGAATTGAACAGCTTTCTCAGCGGTTAGTGGGTCCCTGTATTTAATTTTCTTTTAGCTGAGAAGTATTTATAGTTGATACCTTACAAAGCTTTCCCTGAAGCGTCATTCGTAATCGTGATATAATTTCAGATAAAGATATTTGATGCGTTCGTAAATGCCAGCCGATCAAATCGGAAAGGGTAATAACATTTCATGCCTTTACTTTTAAATGTCGGCTTTCGAACAAATGATATTTGAAATGGTGCGTGAAAAGTCCATGAACAAGAATATGCGACAAGAACAAGAGCTACTGTCTCGTAACAGCAAAACACGAGCGGTGTAAAAAGGCGTCGAAAAGTGACATTTAATGTTAAAGTTTAGCGTCGCTTCATCTTCAGTTGTTTCTCGATGTGGAATTGCAATTGACGTTTGTTGTACATCGTTCCTTCCCCCCTACACACACACACACACACAGACACTCTCTCTTTGTCTCTCGCTCACACACACACACACACACACAGACACACACTCTCTCTCTCTCACACACACACACACACTTTCTCTCTCTCTCACACACACACACTCTCTCTCTCACACACACTCTCTCTCTCACACACAGACACACACACTCTCTCTCTCACACACTCTCTCTCACACACACAGACACACACACTCTTTCTCTCACACACACACACAAACTTTCTCTCTCTCTCACACACACAAACATTCTCTCTCTCTCACACACACACTCTCTCTCTCCCACACAAACTTTCTCTCTCTCTCACACACACACACACCCTCTCTCTCAAACACACAGACACACACACTCTCTCTCTCTCTCTTCCACACACACTCTCTCTCTCTCTCTTCCACACACACAAACGTTCTCTCTCTCTCACACACACACACTCTTTCTCTTTTTCACACACACACACACTCTCTTTCTCCCTCACACACACACTCTCTCTCTCACACACAGACACACACACACACAAACTTTCTCTCTCTCTCACACACACACACCCTCTCTCTCTCAAACACACAGACACACACACTCTCTCTCTCTCTTCCACACACACAAACGTTCTCTCTCTCACACACACACACTCTTTCTCTTTCTCACACACACACACACACTCTCTTTCTCCCTCATACACACACTCTCTCTCTCACACACAGACACACACACACACAAACTTTCTCTCTCTCTCACACACACACACCCTCTCTCTCTCAAACACACAGACACACACACTCTCTCTCTCTCTTCCACACACACAAACGTTCTCTCTCTCTCACACACACACACTCTTTCTCTTTTTCACACACACACACACTCTCTTTCTCCCTCACACACACACTCTCTCTCTCACACACAGACACACACACACACAAACTTTCTCTCTCTCTCACACACACACACCCTCTCTCTCTCAAACACACAGACACACACACTCTCTCTCTCTCTTCCACACACACAAACGTTCTCTCTCTCTCACACACACACACTCTTTCTCTTTCTCACACACACACACACACTCTCTTTCTCCCTCACACACACACTCTCTCTCTCTCACACACAGACACACACACACACAAACTTTCTCTCTCTCTCACACACACACACACTCTCTCTCTCAAACACACAGACACACACACACTCTCTCTCTCCCACACACACAGACTCTCTCTCTCTCACACACACTCTCTCTCTCTCACACACAGACACACACACTTTCTATCTCTCACACACACACACACACACACACACACAAACTTTCTCTCTCTCACACACACACACACGCTCTCTCTCTCTCAAACTCACCGACACACACTCTCTCTCTCCCACACACACAAACTTTCTCTCTCTCACACACACACACACTCTCTCTCTCCCACACACACAAAATTTCTCTCTCTCTCTCACACAAACACACACACACACTCTTCCTGTCTCACACACTCTCTCTCTCACACACACTCTCTCTCTCACACACACACAAACTTTCTCTTTCTCTCTCACACACACACACTCTCTCTCAAACACACAGACACACACACTCTCTCTCTCCCACACACACAAACTTTCTCTTTCTCTCTCACACACACACACTCTCTCTCAAACACACAGACACACACACTCTCTCTCTCTCCCACACACACACTCTCTCTCTCTCTCACACACACACAGGTTTCAACTGTTTTCTGTATATAGCTTCTAGAATTATTAGTTTTTGTTTATTGTTTTTATGTTTCGTCCGTGTATTGTTTGATATATTGAAATGTAATTGTCATCTCTGATAATGGCTTACGTAAACCGAAAGCTTAGACTGGATTTAAACATGTATCAATATGGTGATTTCCTTTCGTCTTTCAATGATAATGTTATTAAGCTTATCAGACAATACGAAAGGAACTTACTTAAAATAAAGAGACAAAACTTGTCTATATTATTTAATAGAAGATACATTAATATATATATATATATATATATATATATATATGTATATATATATATATATATATATATTAGGGTCATGACTTTCTGGGATATTCAATAAGAAGGATGATGGAAACAAGAAGAAAAAGAATCTAAATGAAATTGGCTAGATTATATACTCAAAACAGATTTTAAAAAATTCTAAATTTAAAATTCCCAGCGGCACTCCCTCGCGCGCATGCGTAGTCGCAATAACGTGAGTAAACCTTATCCGATAAAGTCCTAAGGGACAAAACGCGTGACACCAAAACCTTTTCCACTTTGTCATACGTCTTTCTTACAAAACTATTCTTCATATTTAAAGGATTATATAACTCTATCCCATATATATATATATATATACATATTATAAAATGTCTTTAAATAAATTGTCGGACTATATCCAATTCAAATATATATATATATATATATATATATATATATATATATAAACTATTTCTAATTCTAACAGTTGAAATATTTATCCTTGAAAATGGCTAAATGTATAGCCGAAAGCGCTCGGATAAATTGAACATTCGGACAGTTTTTATATAATTTATCATCTGAAAAGAAAAACTTTATTAGATCGCACGAGAAATTATATAAAAAACTAAATAAAAGCACCTTGTCAGTCGTTTTTGATGAAATGTGCATATATATATATATATATATATATATATATATATATATATATGTAATGTTTTTGTCATCCACAGACATTCTCGCAGTATCACACCTCTTCAGTGGGACTAGACCTCTGATTGCTTCAAGCCGGGATCAAAAGCTAACCGATTTGTCATCAGTCAGAGATTCTACCCCAGGCTATCGTCGCACATATATAGGTATATATATATATATATATAAAAAAGGTTAGAAAGATTCTGTACAAAACACTTGTATAGACTGAAAAGAGAACTGAAAAAAAGTCACTTAATATTTAATTTATAATATATGACTATTTACATTATTTACATTATTCGGACTATTGTCCTCCTCTTTGTCGCCATATTTATTACAACGTTTCGGCCGTTGTACGCTCCGGCCTTCTTCAGGTAGTTGGAATGTCGAACTGAACCCTTTATTTCCTCAAGGACACGTGGCGCAGTGGATAAAGGCGTTAGTTAGATCCAGTGACAGGACCAAACAGTGTGTGTTCAATATCCGGCTAAGACAGTGGAGAACTTTCAGAAGGAAATTAACAGGAGATAACTGATAACTGACATCCATTAAACATGGCACGTAGAACTAGAACAGTCTGCCCCAGTGAGCGAAATAAAGGGTTCAGTTCGACATTCCAACCGCCAGAAGAAGGCCGGACCGTAACTTTGTAATAAATATGGCGACAAAGATGAGGACAACAGTCTGAATAATGTAAATAATGTACATAATACCTCATCTCCGAAATATAGACAGATATGAATATTTATTTATAATATATGAATTTTTAAGAGAGGAATAAAAATTAAAATTTGTTTCTTCCAACTGGATTTTCAGTGTTTGTTTCTTCGAAAAATAATTTGTTGTTTTCCTCTTTTTTACCGTTCTACCAATGCGTCTACAGAATCACTGAAAACGGCGAATTGATAAAGGAGGCATTTTTTTATCAACAACTTCAGACCAATACTTAATTCATTGCATAAATTTCCATATATAATTAAACTTTTAATAAACTATCCTTATGGTGCACGATTTTTGTCTCATCCAGTTTTCCATACCTTTAAAATGGTTTCTGTTTATAGTGGAATGAAGAATCTAAGAATCAGTTCCTGTTAATATTACTTACCTTATTTGCTTTAGTGAAGCCTTGACCGATATGTCAATATCGGCCAACGCCTCACTAATGCTCTCCATTAAGTAAAGATCTTGACAGATTCGGATTGCATTATCTGGACTTAATGTGAGAAAATATTGTCTAGAAATTGCATAAAATGTAGAAAATCTAGAATATATTGTCTCCATTGCTGAGGTCACTTCCGAACCGGAAATAGAAAGAAGAATTGAGAGAATAAGAAAGAGAAAGAAAGAAAGAAAGTAAAATGGATGAAAGAAAGAAGAGTGAAGTATTTTATGGATAAAATGGATGGAGAGAGAAAGAAAGAAAAATAAGGAAGAAGGTTAGAGAAGAGATATAAACGATGGGTAATATTTGGTGAGAGACAGGATAAGAAAGAGAGAGACACCCACGCCCTCAAAAAAAAGGAGAGAGAGAGAGAGAGAGAGAGAGAAAGAGAGAGAGAGAAAGGAGTAGGGAAGAAGCGAATGAAATAACTAACAAATAAAATGTTCATATGTAAGTAGACTTTTAGTAAATTCTCACATTTTTTGGTTTCTTAGTAATTCTAGTCTTTCTTTCTTTCTTTCTTCCTTCCTTTCTTTTTAACTATCTCAATCTGTTTCTGTCTATCTATCTCATTCTGTTCACTATCTATCTATATATCTATCTATCTATCTCGGCCTGTTCACTATCTATCTATCTATCTATCTATCTATCTATCTCACTCACTTCATCTATCTATCTATCTATCTATCTATCTATCTATCTATCTATCTATCTCATTCACCTCATCTATCTATCTATCTATCTATCTATCTATCTATCTATCTATCTATCTATCTATCGCAGTCTGTTCACTATCTATCTATCTATCTACCTATCTATCTATCTATCTATCTATCTATCTATCTATCTATCTATCTATCTATCTATCTATCTATCTCAGTCTGTTCACTATCTATCTATCTATCTATCTATCTATCTATGTCATTCACCTCATCTATCTATCTATCTATCTATCTATCTATCTATCTATCTATCTATCTATTTCAGTCTGTTCATTATTTATCTATCTATCTATCTATCTATCTATCTATCTATCTATTTCAGTCTGTTCATTATCTATCTATCAATCTATCTATCTATCTATCTATTTATCTATCTATCTATCTATCTATCTATCTATCTATCTATCTATCTCAGTCTGTTCACTATCTATCTATCTATCTATCTATCTATCTATCTATCTATCTATCTATCTATCTCAGTCTGTTCACTATCTTTCTATCTATCTATCTATCTATCTATCTATCTATCTATCTATCTATCTATCGCAGTCTGTTCACTATCTATCTATCTATCTATCTATCTCATTCACTTCATCTATCTATCTATCTATCTATCTATCTATCTATCTATCTATCTATCTCATTCACCTCATCTATCTATCTATCTATCTATCTATCTATCTATCTATCTATCTATCTATCTATCTATCTATCTCAGTCTGTTCACTATCTATCTATCTATCTATCTATCTATCTATCTATCTATCTATCTATCTACCTATCTATCTATCTATCTATCTATCTATCTCAGTCTGTTCACTATCTATCTATCTATCTATCTATCTATCTATCTATCTATCTATCTATCTACCTATCTATCTATCTATTTCAGTCTGTTCATTATCTATCTCTCTATCTATTTATCTATCTATCTATCTATCTATCTATCTATCTATCTATCTATCTATCTCAGTCTGTTCACTATCTATCTATCTATCTATCTATCTCAGTCTGTTCACTATCTATCTATCTATCTATCTATCTATCTATCTATCTATCTATCTATCTATCTATCTATCGCAGTCTGTTCACTATCTATCTATCTATCTATCTCATTCACTTCATCTATCTATCTATCTATTTATCTATCTATCTATCTATCTATCTATCTATCTATCTCATTCACCTCATCTATCTATCTATCTATCTATCTATCTATCTATCTATCTATCTATCTATCGCAGTCTGTTCACTATCTATCTATCTATCTATCTATCTATCTATCTATCTATCTATCTATCTATTTCAGTCTGTTCATTATTTATCTATCTATCTATCTATCTATCTATCTATCTATCTATCTATCTATCTATCTATTTCAGTCTGTTCATTATCTATCTATCTATCTATCTATCTATCTATCTATCTCAGTCTGTTCACTATCTATCTATCTATCTATCTATCTATCTATCTATCTATCTATCTATCTATCTATCGCAGTCTGTTCACTATCTATCTATCTATCTATCTATCTATCTATCTATCTATCTATCTCATTCACTTCATCTATCTATCTATCTATCTCATTCACCTCATCTATCTATCTATCTATCTATCTATCTATCTATCTATCGCAGTCTGTTCACTATCTATCTATCTATCTATCTATCTATCTATCTATCTATCTATCTATCTATCTCAGTCTGTTCACTATCTATCTATCTATCTATCTATCTATCTATCTCATTCACCTCATCTATCTATCTATCTATCTATCTATCTATCTATCTATCTATCTATCTATCTATTTCAGTCTGTTCATTATCTATCTATCTATCTATCTATCTATCTATCTATCTATCTATCTATCTATCGCAGTCTGTTCACTATCTATCTATCTATCTATCTATCTATCTATCTCATTCACTTCATCTATCTATCTATCTATCTATCTATCTATCTATCTATCTATCTATCTATCTATCTCATTCACCTCATCTATCTATCTATCTATCTATCTATCTATCTCTCTATCTATCTATCTATCTATCTATCTATCGCAGTCTGTTCACTATCTATCTATCTATCTATCTATCTATCTATCTATCTATCTATCTATCTCATTCACCTCATCTATCTATCTATCTATCTATCTATTTATCTATCTATTTCAGTCTGTTCATTATTTATCTATCTATCTATCTATCTATCTATCTATCTATCTATCTATCTATCTATCTATTTCAGTCTGTTCATTATCTATCTATCTATCTATCTATCTATCTATCTATCTCAGTCTGTTCACTATCTATCTATCTATCTATCTATCTATCTATCTATCTCAGTCTGTTCACTATCTATCTATCTATCTATCTATCTATCTATCTATCTATCTATCTATCGCAGTCTGTTCACTATCTATCTATCTATCTATCTATCTATCTATCTATCTATCTATCTCATTCACTTCATCTATCTATCTATCTATCTATCTATCTATCTCATTCACCTCATCTATCTATCTATCTATCTATCTATCTATCTATCTATCTATCTATCTATCTATCTATCTATCGCAATCTGTTCACTAACTATCTATCTATCTATCTATCTATCTATCTATCTATCTATCTCAGTCTCTTCACTATCTATCTATCTATCTATCTATCTATCTATCTATCTATCTCATTCACCACATCTATCTATCTATCTATCTATCTATCTATCTATCTATCTATCTATCTATCTATCTATCTATCTATTTCAGTCTGTTCATTATCTATCTATCTATCTATCTATCTATCTATCTATCTATCTATCTATTTCAGTCTGTTCATTATCTATCTATCTATCTACCTATCTATCTATCTATCTATCTATTTATCTATCTATCTATCTATCTATCTATCTATCTATCTATCTATCTATCTATTTCAGTCTGTTCATTATTTATCTATCTATCTTTCTATCTATCTATCTATCTCATTCACCTCATCTATCTATCTATCTATCTATCTATCTATCTATCTATCTATCTATCTATCTATCTACCTATCTATCTATCTATCTATCTATCTATCTCAGTCTGTTCACTATCTATCTATCTATCTATCTATCTCATTCACCTCATCTATCTATCTATCTATCTATCTATCTATCTATCTATCTATTTCAGTCTGTTCATTATTTATCTATCTATCTATCTATCTATCTATCTATCTATCTATTTCAGTCTGTTCATTATCTATCTATCTATCTATCTATCTATCTATCTATCTATCTATCTATCTCAGTCTGTTCACTATCTATCTAGCTATCTATCTCAGTCTGTTCACTATCTATCTATCTATCTATCTATCTATCTATCTATCTATCTATCTATCTATCTATCGCAGTCTTTTCACTATCTATCTATCTATCTATCTATCTATCTATCTCATTCACTTCATCTATCTATCTATCTATCTATCTATCTCATTCACCTCATCTATCTATCTATCTATCTATCTATCTATCTATCTATCTATCTATCTATCTATCTATCTCAGTCTGTTCACTATCTATCTAT
>OZ038519.1:8417574-8440074 GCA_964036315.1 Acanthosepion esculentum | reverse complement strand
ACCCGGTGTATTGACTCAAGAACTGAAGAATGTCTATACACTGGGGTGGAATAAAACTGACGTATTTGTTGTCGTCGGTTGAAATATAGATCTATCCACCCCCATATGAGGTAATTTTGGCTTTTTTGTTATATATATATATATATATATATATGTGTAATTTGGCAGCAACTTTTCTTTCAAACATGTAGTGTTGAATGTTAAAGACAACATAGTCTTACATATTTTCTTTTGAATTTTCTCATATTCTCTAATGAGACTTTTTATTTGAAAATAGTTCCGAAATATGTATTTTCCATACGATGACCTAGCGCTTTCGAACATCATTGTTCATCTTCAGGGTCAATATTTTAGTCAAAAATTTTTTTTTTTTTTTTTTTTTTTTTTTAAACAAACATTTGCCAATTATCTTGTAGCGTAATCATGTTGCTACTTTTTTACAAACTAAAAACGTTAAATTCCTTTTAAATTCAAAAGACGCGATGATGTTATATCACGTGCATGGCGTAGATTTTTATCATGTGACAGCGTGAAAAAGATTTCCAATACACAAGCCAAAAGATCGAAGAATACGCTACAAAATTTAAATATATTATAAACATTGCAATATATTTCACTATATTTATATATATTTATATATATTTCAATATATATATTTCAATATATATATATATATATATATATATATATATATATATATATATATATATATATATAGGCAGCATATCTTCATTCAAGCATGTTTCATTAAATAATATAGACATTATGTATATTTATTTTTATAATAACCCTTTCTAGTTCTCTAATTAGTTTCTTGATGTTAATTTGAAATTCATCAAGGAAGGCGGAATAGTTTTTTTTTTCTTAACCCAAGTACTTTCGATCATTCTCGGGCAGGATTTGAAAATGTGTTCCCTTAGGGCCTAAGGCCTAGGCAACACCGTCATTAGATCTGATGTGCTTTGACCTCTCGAACAGTACAATTTTGTGCTTGACGCACATTTCACGGGGAATGTTTGATATTACACTTTAAATTCTGTCCCTCAGTTCTTCGATGTCTCTAACGTTTTTGCTGTAGACGGGATCCTTTATCAGACCCCATAACCAGAATCACAGGGTGTAATTGGCTGATATTTATTTACAACTCTAACGGTGACTGCAAATGCTTGCTTATAAATGCTGCAAGAGTTTGCCATTGATAACATACCCCTACAAATCAGACGAGCAGTCTATTTCCAAGAGGATGGTGCACCGCCTCATTTTGTTCGTACTGTTCGCGCTTGTCTCGATCAAAGTTTCCCAAATTGTTGGATAGGTCACAGCGGACCGTTGGCATGGCCACCACACTCCCCTGGTCTGACACCCTGTGATTTCCGGTTATGGGTTATGCTAATGGATCGCGTGTATAGCAAAAAAGTTAGAGACATCGAAAAACTCAAGTACCGAATAAAAAGTGTAATATCAAACATTCCCCGTGAAATGTGTGTCAAGGCACTAAATTATACTATCGATCACTGGTTTTTGTACATCAATCGTGCTGGTTGACAGGTGGAGACTGTTCTGCAAACTCTGAATAAATGATTCCTCTCTTACTAATGTTAACATAATTTTGGCTCACCCTGTATATTCGCTCTCCAGAAGGATTCGAACCTGCGCTACGAAAAAGAGCAGATATGTTTATTTCAAGTGTCAGTGAAAAATCTGTCTTTAAAGGCACTATTCGGACTTTGTTTGGCCATCGCCGCACTCTGTAGACAGCAGTAGACACTCCTAATCTAATAACGGTTTCCCCTCGTTTCCCCATAATGAACCATTGGCCAGCATATATAGGTAGTCGACCCAACGCACGACGCACATTGACGGAAACCTTGAACAGATTGTTGTCGCTCGATATTTCAGAAAAGTTGATGTCATTTCGTAACCAAAATGCTTGACCAATTCTCGTACAATTGATCCCTAATTTTAATGTCACAAGATTTCACGATTGGTCAACACCTCTTAGATAATCTAGATGTTGCATATTATTAAATGGATTCGTGGTTTTCCATTTTGGGCAAAGCATGTAAGGCAAAACATCTGCATACTTTAAAGGCAGTATACATTAAATTGCACCAACCGTCTTTGTGTCGACAGGAGAAATTTATTCATTCTCTGTTTTTTTAAAGCATTTCACCTGAGCAAGGCGGGAGTTCCACTAGCACGCAAGGGTAAAGAGTGGGGGTTGAGGAAAGGATAAAGATAAGGACGGGGATCAAGATCAAGGCATCAGAAGATGTCGATTGGCATTACATTTCAGTATTTGAAGATATAGCTATCAGTTAAGCAAGTAAGAGGAAGGGAGTTTCACTGTCGGGAAGTGCGCAAGAAGAAGGTGTTGGAGTAGAAGAAGCGGCTACGTTTAACTGTTTCGACAGTAAAAGGGTGGGACCGAGAAGTCAACTTTGTAGCACGCTTAAATTCATGCAATTGGGGAAAATATTTGTAGAAAAGACAGAGGGAAGCCACATCACGTCTGTGAGAAAGTGACTGGAGTCGAGATGCCAGGTGAGGATCGATCACATTGCATATACGTCTTTGGATTTTGTTGAGAACCTTGAGTGATCAGCGGGGTCACCAGACCATATATGACAACAAAAGTCAATGAAAAGATGCTCAACTCCACGAGAGCGTCTATCGGCGCCTTCTTGGTCACACGTTCTCCACTGAGCTGAGGTGGAATAACTACATTGAATCAATTGCTGCATCTACCGCAAGGAAAGTTGGTTTTCTGTGTCGCGCCAGAAGGTTTTTCTCGCCTGAGTCCATCCTTCAAATCTAAAAGTCGTCTCTGTTGGGTGGTTCTGAGTATATATTTTCCTTTTGAAATTCTTTCTCCCCCTCCTTTTTCCTTCCCCTTTTTTAATATTAAATTACAGTTCCCTATCTTCCCCCCGGCGTGTCTATTATCGCGGGATTCTTCGACACATCATTCTAGTTGCCAACGATTCTTCTGAGGTGTTGTCCGAAAAAAAGGTTACCTTTTAAGGGGAAAAAAATATGCGGTGTTGCTTTTTTAAAACTATATATATATATATATATATATATATATATATATATATATATATATATATATATAGGGTTAGTGTATATCGAATAAATTCCAATAACCAAAAATACTATTCTTAAAAGAGTGCTCAATACAGAGTAGAGCAAATATCATTTATTCAAAAATTTTAACATAAATATGTTATAAAATTACTACAAAAATAGCCATTTTGTTTCAACACTTCTGGTGTCAAGACACTAGAAGTATTTAAACAAAATGACTATTTTTGTAGTAATTTTATAACATATTTATGTTAAAATGTTTGAATAAATCATATATATATATATATATATATATATATATATATATATATATATATATATATATATATATATATTGTCAAAAGGCAATGTAAGTTCCGTAATAGAATAAACACTTCTTAAAAGCATAGCTATAAGATCAAGAGAAAGCAGTGTATGAGAAAGAAATGTCTTTAAATGTTTCGAACCGGATAGCTTTGTTGAATTGGTGATCTATCGATAATCGATGTCCTGATTTATGTTTTCTTCTATTGTGTCTTTATGGTCATATGTGTGTGGGTCCGTCTTTGTATACATAGATTAGTTTAATTTATATACCGCCCATTAAAACAAAGATCGAACAAATTTTATTGCTTTTTTTCTTCTGGCATCCGATCCGATTGAGATACGATCAGTATTAATCAAACACACGAGGCAATAAAGACGTACAATAGGCAATAATCAAACGTTAGGTTCGAGTACATGAATAGGTAATATGAAATAGGAGGTTTTATGGCGCTCATAAAAAGAATTCCAAGCAGAGCTGATTTAGTTTCAAGATTTGTCAGTAAATTAATCGCTTTTTTGAGTGCAAATTTTCGGTCAGAATAGTTAGAGGACCCAAAAACCGTTCCAACAACTCCCCAAAAGCAAAGCATTATTTTATCAATTATTTTAAAAGTATTCTTAAAGCATTTTCATTATCCGACTATAGAAAGGTCGTTTATATCATCAGTCGTCCAATTGTCTCTAAAAATTTCAATATGTAATAATTCACGTATTTTGTTTTGCAAATACGATACGAACACACACACACACACACACACACACACACACACACACACACACACACATATATATATATATATATATATATATAGTCAGACCTAATGAGCCAGACAAACCGATCAAGTAGGTAGGTTTGTCTGGCTCATTAGGTTTGACTAGGTCTGCTCTACGTTTGTATTGAGCTCTTTAGTTAGTTGTTTACTCGTATTGGGGTTTTTTCTTTGGGCCTTGAACCTGTATCTGTGCGATTATTTTTGACAGACTTTCATGTTCCTGGCTCTTTCTTTTTTAAAACCTTTTTTCCCTTCGAGATTGATTTAACTATTGGTAAATCAAGAATTCGAAGGTTTTTCGACACGAGTATAGTTACCTATATATATATATATATATATATATATATATATATATATATATATATATATATATAATCTTATAAATATAAGCAGGTATACTTGTCTGGAAAAACCTTAGGTGTTATGGCTTGTCCATGAACAAACCAATACCCTAGGGATAAAACAGGAATAAAAAAGAAAGAACTAAGAACATGAAATTGAGGCGAAAACAATCGTCCAGAATCCAAGCCCAGAGTCCAAAGAAAAAACCCTCCAGAACGAGTAAAGCAAAAGTAACTAAATAAAGTACTCAATACACAAAGTAGAGTAAATCTAACTATGAACCTAAAGAGCCAGGCAAACCACCTAGGTTTCACCTACGCTGATCGTCGGGGTATACCGGCTTTCAATTATTGCAGTCAACCACCAGTCAACCCAGTGCATAAGCCATTTTTCTGGTGGAGCCAGTATACCCTGACGATCCGCGTAGGTGAAACCTAGGTAGGTTCGTCTGGCTCATTAGGTTTACTTTATATATATATATATATATATATATATATATATATATATATATATTTTAAACATGTTGTGTTGAATGTTAAAGACAACATCGTCTTCCATATTTTCTTTTGAATTTTCTCATATTTTCTAATGAGACTTTTTATTTGAAAATGATATCGAAATAAATAAAAAGTCTCATTAGAAAATATGAGAAAATTCAAAAGAAAATATGCAGGACGATATTGTCTTTAACATTCAACACAGCATGTTTAAAAGAAAAGTTGCTGCCAAATTACACACACACACACACACGCATGCACACACACACACACACACACACACACATATATATATATATATATATATATATATAATGGAAGCCTTATTAATAAAAACAAAAAAACAACACTTAATAACATTAACTATGTACATGGACACAATATCTTGACCGTGTTTTGAAAAAAATGACAACATTTTGTAAAACATACAAGCAACAAACTATTTCTTATTTAACAGTTAAAATATTTAATCCTTGAAAATGGCTAAATGTATAGCCGAAAGCGCTCGTATAGAAAAAGAACATTCGAAGAATAATCTTTCGTGGCATTTTTTGGTTTCTTAGTAATTCTGGTCTTTCTTTCTTTCTTTCTTTCTTTACCGTCCTATTCACAATCTATCTATCTATCTATCTATCTATCTATCTATCTATCTATCTATCTATCTATCTATCTATCTATCTTTCTCAGTCTGTTCACAATCTATCTATCTATCTATCTATCTATCTATCTATCTATCTATCTATCTATCTATCTATCTCATCCTGTTCATTATTTATCTATCTAATTTGTTTATCTATATTTGAGCCTGGACAAAAAAAAAATAATTGTAAATTTAAATTTCCAGCGTCGCTCGTTCGTACGTCAATGTAAACATAAACTTTACATCTGATGAAGTCCTAAAATCATTTTACAGTTGAAACGTCTAGATGCACCTGTTGTATATTTAGAGATCCTTGATAAAATTAAAAAAAGAATCTGCAATATTAATGGTCCTGAACTGGCATCTCTGCTTCAGTACCTTTCCTACCACCCTAACGTAGCTTCCCCGTAACTCTTATATATAAATACTTTCGTGGTAATTGTTCTGATGAACTTCTGGACTTTATTAAATTTAAGAGCAATACTAGATTGTACAGTTGAAATGGCGAGATGCAATCGTAAGTTCTGTGTTAATAGTATCTTCTCTCGTCTTAGTGGCTTTATTGTCTTGTTAGGGGTGAAATGATTGAAAAAGATTCATGCAAAAATATGTCTTTCATTGCCCTTGCTCTACAGAAGACCCAGCCTGGAGAGAACCGTTGATGCTATCTCTACCATCTGCGAATATAACTGGCTTTGGGCGAGTTTAGATATGAATTTGATGGTTGCTTAAGTCCCGAGATCATCGGCATGGTTTTAATCAACTTTTGTTTGAAGAGAAGCAGTTTTAATTTCACCCTGAGGACATCTGCTCTACAACGCTAGTAACATGGTCGGATTACTGCTGTAGCCGGTGGGCAGTTTTCCAATGTGTGACCAGCACGATCGCCAAAACCGTGTCCACTCACCTTTAAACATTTTCGTTTTGATACATTCCCAAGTTCTGGACAAGAGTTCGGCATGTACCACTGGGCAGTGTGTTTGTGGCAGGGGATAGGCGAAATGCACGATCGAAATTATTTGAAAGATCTCATGGTAATTAAATTCTCAGAGTCGGCTCACTTCGGAGATAAGGTACGGATCGATAGATACGAATTACTAAAATCTAGAGTGGATGCCTGTCTACAAGAGCGGCTAGCTAATCCCTTTTGAAGACGTCTGCTCAGGCAAATTTGTGTTTGTTTAAAACCCAGAGTACAAATCGATATAGACTTCAAAGGTAAGGTACGGATCGATAGATACGAACTACTAAAATGTTAAGTGGATGCCTGATGCTAGAGCAGATAGCTAATCCCTTTTGAAGACGTCTGCTCAGGCAAATTTGTGTTTGTTTAAAACCCATAGAGTACAGATCGATATAGACTTTAAAGGTAAGGTACGGATCGATAGAGACGAACTATTAAAATCTGAGCCTAAATGGCACAATCACTCGTCTCCGTGGATGTCTGTTTAATAGTGTGGATAACTAATCCCCGTTGCAGGCGCCTGCTCAGACATATTTGTGTTTCTCCAACACCCACAGAGCTGTGGTTTAAACTGCAACTAAACGGGGCGTAGTTAAAGTTTCTGAGACCGTGTTATCTAGCTTGATCAACAGTCTTAACAAAGCCAGCACGCTTAAACCCTCGGTCACGATGACTTGTGAATTCGTGCTAGCACAACCATCGTCTATCCAATTTCACTCACAGGGCTAGGGTCAACCCATGGTATGATTTTCATGCACTGCTTCACGCTGGGAATACCCCCCCACCCAGACTTGTAACATCAAGAAGTCATGTTCCTGGCAAATCGACCCCGGTGAGGTTCGAACACGGGTATGACCGTATCTAACTACTCGGCCACATGATCACAATTGGATCTCAGCCATATGAAGGAGAAAAAGTTTGTTTTATCATACTTATTTACCTATCTATTTTACCTATGTCAGCTGTTGTCCGACTTGGGTATATTCCAGTCGTAGCCGGGTCGGTCACCTGTTCACAATTCGCGGGCACCTACGGATACGGGACAGTTTTCCTCGTCAGAATCTATCTTACATGTTTATAAAACTACTATTCGTTCATTTTTTTTTTACTGCCACATATGGTCTGGAAATCCTGCGATATATTTAGAGATTCTTGATCCAATCCAAAGAAGAATCAACAATGTTAGTTCAGTTCTTTCTTGACCTTCGCTATCTTATCGACATTTGTTTTTTCTACCTACATTTAAATACGTTACGGTAAATTAAACTAAGCACATTTGACTATTAAAGGATGAAAATATTTCATGGATTTTGACGTCATTCTGGGGTCATCTTTTTTGTCCAGATCCGTGAATTTGTTTTGCTCATGCTAAGTTTCGAATATACACGATATAAAATTCACTATTTCTTTAGCCATCATGTTGAACGTTTTAAAAGTCAACATTTGTCAGGCCTGACGACTGCGTCCAGCATGAAACAGCCTGTCGCCTTCAGTGTTGACTTCAGTGTTCACTTTTATATTTATATTTACATACGCTCTATCTCTGATATTGAGCACTTTATCCCATAAATATAGCACACCTTAAAACTATATTTTTTCATATATATATATATATATATATATATATATATATATATATATATATATATATATATACTCGGTTGGTAAAAAAAAAAAAACTCGGATAGCACAACTTGCAAGTATATCAAAACAAATTGGTATCCGAGTAAAAAAATTGAAAAAAAAAAAGATCTAGAAACGTTCGAACAGGGCCCAAAAAGTTGATTTATTTAAGATAGATATATAGATAATGAACATATATATATATATATATATATATATATATATATATATATATATATATATATATATATGAAAAAAAAAAACACTACAATAATCAGTCGGGAAAATTTCCTGCAAGACTTGTGTGGATCAATGGATGGATGGCAGAACAGGTTTCAGGGGGATGGCAAAGCGACAAGCGTTGGTAAAATCTGCAATTAAAAATTGCCACAAAAACATTGTTGATTTATTTAAGATAGATAGGTAATGAACAGATTAATATATATATATATATATATATATATATATATATATATATATATATATATATATATATATATATATATATATATATATATATACCAAACCAGAAGAAAAAGGTGATCACATTTTGGTAAATCCTGGCCATCACTGCTACTTGCTCCTGTTTCACCCAGACAACTGTTGCTGCTGCTGCAGCTGCAACCAATTCCTGTGGCAATGTCAGTTGGGGAACTCCTCCTCCTCCTCCTCCGACCAGAGTGCAGGCCTAACTTGTCTATCAGGCTTTGGGGCACAGTGGAGTCAGCGGGAATTAAGGGTGGCAGGTGGCCACACGGCACACTGTTGTCCATCCTTATATCGATAAATGCCGATTGTACACATCACATCTGAACTTCATCTGCAAAAAAATAAAATATTTTTAAAATCTTATAACTGATTTAGAGACAAGTTGCTCGAATTGTTTTTCTGTTAAATTTTATTGAAAGGAATTACACTGAAATCAGAACTGTAGATGGGGAACTATTTCAACAATCATTTTGTCAATGCCCTTAATCCAACGACACTCCATTAATCCATTCACTGTGGATGACAGGAATTTCCATCATTGTATTTACCAGTGTGTGCCGATGTCACTACACCAAGATGTGAAACATAAGATTTTGAGTGAGTTTAACAACAATACCACGCAAAAATTGTCTAAGTCCCTTTGACACTTCCCCTTTTGTGGATGCCTCAAGCGCCGAGCAATAAACCCAGCCCTTCCAGAAGGAGAGTTACAAAAGTCTTAAAATCAAATGAATATGAAAGATCCCAATCAAAAGATATCATTATATTTATATATTGATTGATTTCTTTAACGGTTATTACAGGTTATTAAAAGCCAGAAAATATTTTGAGACTATGAATTATTTGGGGATAATGATTTACCGATACAAGTCCTACTAATTAACCCATAGCGGGGGGAAAGAGGTGGATTCATAACTTTCTCCAAGAGTATCTGTGTGTAAATACAACAAACTAGTCTAAAATTGGAAATCACCCCTCCGATTTACAATTCCAAACCATTTTCTATTTACTATATTTTTTGTCCATATGTTGAACGTGTTAAAATTCAACTTTTTAACTAGAAAAATCTCCAGTTGATGTTCAAAATTGTCAAAAAACATTGGTTTATTTAAGATGGAATGATCTGTTATGACACGTCTCTAATTTGTATTTAGATACAATGTATTTGTTTTCAATTTTTCTCATTGAATTGTTCACCTATATTGCATATGATCCATTATAGTACATAATTAGGTTACAGTAGAATTTGTATTTTATGTAAATAGTACCCTACGAAAATTGGTATGTAGTAGAGTGCTCCCTCCCACTATCTGATTCGACACACACAAGACCTTTGCGCTGACCCTGATATCATCACATCGCATCGGCATCCGTCCGTCTCGAGAGACGATGGATTAGCACGGTGCGCTACGAACCTGGACGGGATATATAGAGAACTAGGGCTGCCAAGGCGTCTAGTTCCCCATCTCGGCCTTGCGAGCAGAGTCCAAAGGAGAGGATAAACCAATACAGTTTGGTACCAACACGGCTGCAGGAGTTGCCGGAAGGTAGCACAAAGAGCCGTCCATCAGCCTTCGGGGCTCCAATCCGAGTTTGAATTCACAGTTGTCCTTCTCCTAGACTAGTTGCCATCCAAGGCTATAGAACTCAGTCTGTCCTGCTATTTACCCATAGCTGGAGGGAGAAGAAGAGGATTCACACCTTTCCCAAGGGTGTTAGCATATAAGTGAATGTAATGGACCCTGATATACAGTACTAACAAAATTTGTTGTCATTTTGGTTTAAAACATTGAAAGGGACATTCCAACCACCTGAAGAAGGCCGGAGCGTACAACGGCCGAAACGTTGTAATAAATATGGCGACAAAGATGAGGACAATAGTCCGAATAATGTAAATTATGTACATAATACCTCATCTAAAATTGAGATGTAGTAGAGTGGGTGACCCGTATCATAGATTCAGGTAGTGGGGTAGTGCCATAGATTCGCGAGGGGTGTACGAGACTATTGTACCAGTCCTGGTAAAAACTATTGTAAAAGATATTCGCCGTTGCTCTATCTTCACAAGAGAGTGTAATTCTAGAACATCATATTATCGCTGTCGGTTTTTAGGTCAAATGATGCGATGGCATTTCTAGAAATCGAATGGCCGCCATCTTATATAGAATATATTTATGGTTTATTTGCAATGACATCACATGCTCAAAAGGCATTTTTTTAAACAAAAAAACGCTACGGGCTTTGGTTCCGTCACAATATCTTAACCACAAATGTATTTTATTTTGTTAAACTTTGACTGGTATTCTGAAACTTTCCAAGAAATAAAAAAAGAAGCATTTTATCGTATTTTAAAATTTTTTTTTCAAATTTATTAACATATTTTTTATTAACTTATCTTTTGAAATGATTGCAGATTGTGGAACGAACAGCAAGAGATGTGAGACAGTAAACGAAGTCTGTCTTCGGCGTTGGATCTAATGTGTTCCCCCCCACCGCTTGTATTTAGATTGAGTTTGCAAAACTGTCAATATAGATTGTGCTGAAAGCTAAGCTGAATACACAAGTACTTGTGGGTTTTATTTTTTTTATTTAGTTTTCATTTTTTGGTCTTGTCTTGTCAATTACGCGGTCATATGAGTTGCAAGATTACATTGTATGGTTTTTGGCTGCTTGCGCATTTCAGGGGTGATTGTGTTGATGGCGGCTGTTAAGGAATACCTGTCGTTGCATATCATTACATCGAAGAATTGATTTGGAGCAGAAAAGAGCAGAAAGGCGAAAGAAACGCCAAAATAAACAAAATGACAGAGAAACAAAAGTGTATCGGAAAAATGAGGAAATGAGGTAGAACTTTGTGAAATGAATTGTTATTCGCAAATATTTTGAAAAAAACAGAACCGTAGATTGCCTCGTTCAAAAGTAAGACCCAAGTCTTCTACCGGAAAAAAAGAAGAAGAAATACTGTGGGAAGATTTTATTGCGCCAAAGGAGTATCAATAAACTCGAATTAATCAGGCACATGATAAAAAAATGTGAGATTACGATTGTTTTGTCTATCGATAGCTCACTTTTGGTTCAAAGACAAATATAGTAAATAGGAGAAAAAGATTGTGTTGCGCCAATCGATATTTAATAAGCTTGACTTAGTGCGGCACAATGCCAAAAAGGTAAACAGAATATGAAGATTGTGTTGCACCAATCGATATTTAATGTTTTAATTCAGACACAAAGCTGTCAATAAAAAATAAAAGTGAAAGACTGTGTTGCGCCAATCGACATTTAATAAACTCAACTTAATCAGGCACAAGGCCAAATAGAGTAGATGGAATAAGAAAAGTGTCGTGCTAATTTACTAATTATTTACTACACTTAAATTTGGCACAAATGTACATGTAGGAAAGGGAGGGGAAGATTGTGTTGCGCCAATCGATAAACTCAACGTATTCAGGCACAAGACCAAAAAGGCGAAATGGAATAAGAAGAGTGTGTTGCGCCAATCAATTTTTAATAAACTTACTCAGGCACAAGACCAGAGAGGGTAAATGGAATCAGAAGAGTGTGTAGCACCAGTCGATATTTAATAAGCTTAAAATTGGCACAACGATAAATGTAAAAAGTGGGGAAGGGTGATTGTGTTGCTTCATTCATCATTTAATAATTTCAACTTCGTCAGGAAAAAGGCTAAACAGAGTAAATGGGATAGGAAGACAGTATAGCGCCAACCGATATCAAGCTTATTAAAGGACTTCCCTCAGCGTCAAAATCTTTGGACTGATGTCTCAGCCAGTCGCTCACAACACTTTTGACTTCATCGTCACTTTGAAACTTCGTGCCTCTCGTGAACGCTTTCAAGGGACCAAACAGGTGAAAGCCTGAAGGGGCAAGGTCTGGGCTGTAAGGGGGATGAGGGAGCAGTTCCCAGCCCAGCTCGTTGACGATCTGCACCGTTTGGGCTGCTGTGCTGTTTGTGCTCTGCAGTAAGCATCTTTGGCACCCAACGGCAGCTGACCTTGTGTGCTGTCCCAACAGATAAGCTCAAAGTCCTTGCAATGTCATCCACTGTCACCCTTCTGTCAGACTGAATGAGGTCATTGACTGATTCGATCACCTCACTTCTGTAGGCCTCCCAGGCCTGTCTTCATCCTCAACACTGCTCCGTCCTTCTTTAAACAATTTAGCCCACTTGTAGACATTTTTTTTGCTGAAACCTGTGGCACCATACACAGTTGACATTCTCCTATGAATGTCAACTGGTTTGCACCCTTCAGCAACCAAAAACTTGATAACTGACCGCTGTTCAATCCTGGAGCATGCTTCTTGGTCGGCCATCTTTGTTAATCGCCAAAACTCTCAAAGTTTTTTTTAATCTGCAAAATAAATTAAATCTATGTGAAAAAGAAGTAAAACAAAAAGAAGTAAGTTTCTATCTGTATTAGAAGTCCTTATACCGAAAAATTCAATTTATTTAGTGAATGGCCCTCGTAATAAATTCGAGAGGAAGACTCTGTTGCGCTAATCGTTATTTAACTTAAATGTATGAAATAAGAGAGAAAGGTTGTTATGCCTATAGAAATTTAATAAGTCTGTCGCAGTCCGAAACAAGGACAAACGCATGATATCGGATAGAAAGACTGTGTTGCGCCATTTTGTAATTAAGAAAAATATGCTGAATAGCAAATAGAAGAAAATGGCAACAAAAGATTATGCTTTCCCGATATTAAGGAAAGGAAAAGGAAGATTTATCTGCTGCCTGTCTGGGAGAGCTTGTTTGCCTTGAAAATCAGCGTCATAAAGCATAGATTTTAACTGGGTTTGAACGTTCATCACTGATAATTCACATTTCCACGAGTAAGCTTATTTAGTATGTGATTCAAGCCGGACAATACAAGATGTCTGAAACGAATTTAAAAACAATAAGGTAATTTGGCTGTGAGATGAATTGACCTCAATATGTCAGTCAGTTATGCGCCATGCGTGATACACGCGTAGGCGATCATGTATCTTTCGATACATGATTGACGAGGCAGATTTTAACCCGCAGTAGGTTGCCATTTCTTTCTTTGGTAGACCAGTTGCCATCCAAGGCTATAGAACCCGTTCTGTCCTGATATTTACCCATAGCTGTAGGGAGAAGAAGAGGTTTCATACTTTTCCCAAGGGTATTAGCACGTATGTGAATGTAATGGATTCGACTGAAATTCGAACTCGGCTCTCCGATTCCTCAGTCCGAGCCGCTATCCATTTCTCCATCGTGCACCCTGAAAAGAATTTAAAACCAATGAGGTAATTTGGCTATAAGATGAATTGATCCGAATATGTACTCACCCGATATTATGCCAATATAGACACCATAGCATCAGAGAACCAGGATGCAAGTTCGCATGGAAAATGTCCTCCTAGTCACCAGGTGCAGATCCGTTCCGCATAGAAGATATATCAATGTTTGCTCCAGACCAGGTGGTCGATCCAGCTGTGTCTAGAATGGGCACACGTAGGGATACTGAATTGCAGGAAGGTATACAAACGTTCCACCTCAGAGATAAAAAGCAAGGAATCTTTTACCGGCTTGTGAAAGAAAAGTGGCCTGCACGTTCCTCCGACCGCAATCATTTGGATTTTTATCTGTGGGCCCACCTAAATCAATTAGCAAACGCAGCAGGCATTGATAATGCAGAGACGCTTCATCAACGTATCACGAGGGCGTGCGAAACCATTCGACACCGTGTGGGAGTATTTGAATCGTTCCACCAGTCATTGATCCGACGGGCCGTTGCGCGTGTAAAAGAAAGCGGAAGACATTTTGAACATTTTTTATGTGATGCTGTGTTTTGACATATTTTTAGATTAGGCACACGTAGGGATACTGAATTGCAGGAAGGTATACAAATGCCCCATCTCAGAGATAAAAAGCAAGGAATCTTTTACCTACTTGTGAAAAAAAAAAGAACTTTTAGACATATGTTTATATGGATATTAACCTTGTTTTCATGTCAGGAACCCGCCCACAAATATTGTAAAAATATTTTTGGATTGTATCTTGAATTGTGCATTTAAAAGCGTCTACCGTAAACTTTGAATTTAATAACTCACAAAAGAAGTATTTGTGGACATATGTTTATATTGACGTTTGTCCTTGTGAGAGGAACACGCGCCTAAAATTTTGTAAAAATAATTTTTAATAAACCTTTTATATTTATAACGTTATTGTTAGAAAGACGGATAAAGATATGGTACTTCCACTAAATTTCGATACCTTGGTTTAAAAATAATTTTTATAAATAAAAAAGCTTTCTTGGAGCTTTCATTTTAGCTTTAATTGAAAGCTAAATGATTAAATTTCCTATTTCCAGTAAGCAAAATACTCTTGTGTATTTCAAGCAGAAATTATATTGATTGAAACCGATTTAAAAAAAAAAAAATTTAGTCGTCTTTCATCGTAATTTGATTGTCTGTATTAAAAAGTCTTTCAAAAATAAAATATGCTTTTCTGAAACTTTATTTGAGTAATATTAGCTGATTTAAAATACAATTAATCTGGTTTGGAAGCTTAAAATAACTCAGAAACGTATTTTTAAAACAAAACAGTAGCTATATTTTTTAAACCGACATCGCCATATTTTACGTAATTGACGAGGCGTTAACAGGTTTTGACGTAAGGATTGTTGTTCTATAGACAATTCATCTGTAAAACATAATTTAAATTAAAGGAAAGACGCCCCCCTTCTTGTATAATTTTAAGTACTCAGTATTCTTTAAAATGTAAATGTTCTCCATAATTTAATTTTAGGAATGTTGAATTTGAATTTACTATAGTAATCGCTCTTATTTTCTGATAATATCGTGTTTGGTCTACCATACTTTCAAACATGGGCGCGTTATGTACCGTATATAATGGCGTATATAATGGCATATAAGACGCACGGGTGTATAAGTCGCACCCCAATTTCAGCAGGGTAAATCAAGAAAAAATAGTACAGCTTAGGCTATATTTATGAGGTATTATTTTGGTTAAACAAGCCATGATTACAATTAAAAGAAAAATAATAGGGAAAAAAGAACATGAGCCCATAAAAACTTTATTATATCCAAAATTAAGAAAACAAAATAAAAATCAAGCAATTATTACAATTGAGAAAAACAGTACAGTTACCATTAAAATGTTATTCATCTTCAAATCCATAAAATTCGTCTCAAAACTCTGATCCTCATTTTCAATACGACTGTCATGGTCGTTAAATAATGCGTCATCTTCCGTTCAATTGAGAGCATTGCTAATGCCACACCTTTTAAAAGATTTCACAACAATTTCTCGTCTAATATTATCCCAAGCTTACTTCCCCCATTCGTAGACTTGTGCAATGCTGGGTCTTTTTATTCTTCCTGGAAGTGTAAGGTCGAGATCAGGCATTGCCATTTATGTGTTCCATTGCTCATTCATGTTTAAGTCTAAGCTAATAGAAGTTGCCAGGAAGCTAATTTCGGTCGATTATCGCGAATTTTAAACCTACATATGGCATATAAGACGCAGGGGAAATTTAAAAGATATTTTTAGTAAAAAAAGTGCGCCTTATATGTCGTCAAATACGGTAAAATGATTTTTAAAAGTTTGGTGCAAAATAATTTGTATTAAGCTTTTCAATTTTTGATTAGTAAATATAATTTTCACATAAACCGGATTAAATTAATGCAGCATTTTAAAAGATTTATATATTATAAATTATTATAATTAAAATTTAAAAAAGAAAGGAAACCATGTAAAAATTCATTATTTATCGAAATTTTATTCTTAAGACAATAATATCCTTAATCAATCTTATTTATAAAATCTATTAAATTTTTTTTCTAATTAAATAATGTCATAGTTGTATTGGATATTTAATTTTACGATTCGGAGCATATTTTCGGGAAATCAGTTGTAGTATTAAAAGTAAAACTGGTGATTTACACTCTACAAGGAGTCCTGCTTTGAAGTAATCAAAAAAAATTGTTGAAAATTTAATTTCTTGAAATTTAATGAAATTAAGTAAGTTGAGCGTAATATGAGTAAAGAAAAATATAGCAAAAAAATAAAACATAATTTGTTTCATTTGTGAATAAGTTCTGAATGTTTCATTAAAATCCGACAATTATTTGATTTTTGAAAGAATTTTCAAATCTGTGTGTTAATCACGTGAAAAAACACTAATCGTAAATATGGTGTCGATCGCTGACGCAAAGAGGATTTTAATCAAAATTTCGAACGTAACAGAAAAGACTTCAAAAATTAATAAAAAATTATTTAGCTTTTCCGCTTAATATTAACATAAACATTTTGACGATAAAACTTTTTTTACTTTTTTACTAATTTGGGGGCCTTTTTTCATCAGGCTATGCCGTTTTTTCAGCAAAAAAGTGGATGTACCTAACCTGTATATATTAATCAATTCACCCCCAACCAGGCAATAATGCCACTAAAACTCAAGTTGCTACTGGCAGTGAAAGAGAATAAAATTAATTTAGTAGGAATTTATAAACTCAATCCTAATAAACTATGTGTCACACACGAATCCCAGCATCAGGTGGAAAACTCGTAGAACTGTGAGGTGCATTCCAGAAGCTTTGAGACTTTCTTATAGGAGATTATTTTAATTTTAGTCTATCATTCCTATACATCTAGAGAAACATCTAATGACCCGCCAACTCTTGTTATTCATGATTTGTGGTGACGGCTGTAACAGTAGGGCAGCTTCATCTTTCCTTTTCTTCAGACAATCAACACTGAACTCGATGTGAAAACTGGTGTTTTAAGTGACAAGTACTTAGTTTGAAAATTAGATTAATCGCCTTTATCAATTTTTTAGCATTTAGTCTGAAAAAAAAAGAAATTCTTAATTTTCACAGGCTTCTTGCTGACTTCAAAATTTTACAATTTCAAGAATAAATCCAAGTTGTATTTAGATACACCAAATGAAAATATATTCAAACCCGAATTTTCATTATGAATTAGCAAAAGTAAAATACGTAATATTTTTACTGTATTCGATAACTAAAAACTGTGTGAAAATATTGTAAATAATTACAAAAAAGGCGACTCAATGAATAAATTTTGTTAGATCCTTTGTTAGATCATAATAAAAACAAAAAAAATAGATAAAAGTGTCTATAACACCCTAATACTGCTGGGTACAAATTATAAAACAAACTGTTTTAAATTTGCATTGTTTATTGAAAATCGCACTAAAACAAATGCAGTGTATAACATTACGTCATGATATCGCTAGATTGTTCTGCATAATTTCACTTTGAAGTAAATGAAGGTCTAAACGTATTTATTGAACAAAGTAACTAATAATAACAAAACAAAAGTCATTGAAACAAAGCAAGTTCAGTCGACGATTGAAGACAATTCCAGAACAACGTAACTATAAACAATTTTTTCTATCCTCTGCCAGCCGCTATGATGGAGAAAGCATTACTTCGAACCATTACCAGTGAGACACGCTGCAAGAGCCACTCCGTTTCGCGAGGCTCGTTCCTTAATAGAGACGCAATCGCGCCAATCTTCCGAAGGAACGCCATCGAACGAGAGCCAACAACCCCTGAAGTCTCCACTGCCACAGGAGAGAAAAAAAATCTATCAGCAAGAGAAGAATGAAGGTCTTATTTGATGACAGATTTAGTAATAATGTCCTTATGCCATGTATCTTGAACATATACAATTTGTAAAGCTTCAGTAAATTATAAATTTTATAAGGCTGTGCTATAAGGCTTTCACAGATCACAGGAATGAAATTCCAATGCTACGATTTTGAACCTAAACTTAATGTTTGAACTCGTCTCCCCGAAACTCGATAACTATTTGGAAAAAACAAATTCGTGTCACTGTTTATCATGACAGACTCCAACTTTCAAATTGAGTGCAATACGATGCTTCTAAAATCGACATGTTCGACTGTCACAGCTCTTTGAACACACACTAATAAGCACTACCTGTCACATCTGTCTAGTTTACAGATTTCAGACAATTTGGAAGCTCGCAATAGAATAATGTTTTATGTTAAACTGGGCGAAAACACTAGAGAAACGTATGAAATGCTCCAGATACATTATGGATCAACTTGCATTTTTTTGTAGTACAAAAGGTTCAAGGGTTGTAAAGTTGTGGTGAGACATGATGAGAGATATGGGAACAAGAGAGACAGAACATCAGGGCTGATTGCGAAAATTCACAATTTTCTGGATGAAGATACTCATGTATCTTTAAAGACAATAAACCTACAGTTGGAAATTAGCGTGTCACCTGTACATAGAATTATTCCTGAAGATCTGAACAAGCGCAAAATCTGTCCAATGTTTCTTTCCAGGGCTCATACTGACGAACAGAATTAAAGACGCGTTGGTGACAGCAGGGGGATAGTTGATGGCCATTCCCCCATTAAAAGAGTACTCGAGTCCCTGGTAACCTGTGACAAAAGCTGCAGCTACTGTTATGATACAGAGAAGAAGAGATAGAAGAGAGCGAACAATGAAAATATCGTGACCCCACCCACCGCAGTACCAAGAAGTTCAACCGGATTTTCGCGACGCTACGGACACCATCTAAATTATCTGGGATCCATCTAGCGATACGGTCAATAAAGAGTACTTTTTGGAGTACCTGAGGTAATTCAGGAAGAGATTTCGTCGCAAAAGGCCAGAGCTCTTCCACTTGTGCATCAGACCAAGGTAAGAGTCCACAATTCTTTCCTTGAAATCAGTACTTGACTGAGAAGAGCGTCAGAATTGTCACTCACCCTCCCGACCTTGCCCCTGTGATTTTGATTTTTTTCTCTGACTGAAGGAGAACGTTAGGACAGTCATTTTGAAGATAGTGAGAAGATCAAGGAAGCTGTGACAAGGACCCTGGATACCATCATTTTGGAACGACGTCGAAGAGGGCTTCACGAATTGGATGGAGCTCTACAACAAGGGTATCGACGTCAGAATCTCTTACTTTGAAGGACAGTGCGGTTTTGTACTTTGACTCCCCCGAAAAAGCCTGAAAACTTCTGAAATGCATCTCTTACCATTCGTCTATTGCACAAGAATTTCACGGACAGTGGAGAGATTGTGAGAGACGACGAGTGAAGTTGGGGGGAGGAAGACAATGTTGTCGCGAACGTCAAGACATTCAAGTACATTTAAAACAATCAAAGACTTAATAAAAACAAAACAACAAGCCCAAACTTGAAGGAAGAATTTACTCTAGCATATTAACAGAAGTAATATACTGGAGAAACCTCAAGAAGTTTAACTAAAATATTATATGAGCACAAAAGAGACATTGTAAAAGACAACATATTAAACGCATTACTTGTTCACCATGACGAGACTGACCACAATTTTGGCATCAAAACGAAATCTAATTAAAAGTTAAAATAATTCATTAAGACAAAAATGTTTCGAACGTGCTTTCATCGCTAGACCACTGACAGTAAATTTACGTCCAATTTCTTAGAACGTTTCACCATTCCTGGCAGATCTTCTATTATCACAATGTGGGGTATTTAATAACAAAGATGATGAAGACAAGAAGAAAAAAAGAATCTAAATGAACTTGGCTAGATTTCTATCACCCAAACGCAAATATTCTGTTTCACTGTAAAAAGTGAAAAGAAATATTTTTGTGTGACTCTTTCACGAGGATTTTAGTAATCAGTTTCTTTCAATTTGAAAGAAAACTAATAATCAATATTAAAAAATTTTAAAGACTGGCTCTAGAAAAGGATCAACAATATTTTTCCTCCTTAAAATAGATATTTAAAAAAAAATAGGGACAATATTTGTTGACCAATAAGCTTATGAGTCTGATAAAATATAACTTTTCGTCTTTTCGGAGCCAATTTCCCGGTTATGAAATCGATCGTCTTATTTCTCAGAAATTAGTTTTGACCAGGGTGGGTTGTTCGTACGTTTTTATACAAGCCGAACTTCTCAAACCTTAATTAATTAGTCAGAGGTTCCCATATTTATTCGAGTATACTGTCTTAAAATAGGTTAGTTATGTTGAGTTAAGAACTACAAAAACATACAAACAGATTTCTCGTCAACAACAGTAATATTAGTGGTATTATAACTCTGCCAACTGCTAGGAAATTAAACGCATGCATAAAAATATGAAATACGTGGCATTCTCATTCTCATATATAGAGGCATTTTATTTTCTATCATACAATCGCAAATATTCTGTTGCATTGCAAAAAGTGAAAAGAAATATTTTTATGCGGCTCTTTCGTGAGGATTTTAACAATCTGTTTCTTTCAATTTGAAAGAAAATTAATAATCAATATTAAAAAAAAATTGAATACTGACTCTAGAAAAGGATCAATAATATTTTTCCTCCTTAAAATAGATATTTTTTAAAAATAGGGACAATATTTGTTGACCAATAAGCTTATGAGTCTGATAAAATATAACTTTTCTTTTTTTCGGAGCCGATTTCCCGATTGTATTATTTCTCAGAAATTCGTTTTGATTAGGGTGGGTTGTTCGTTCGTTGTTATACAAGCTGAAATTTTCAAACCTTAATTAATTAGTCAGAATTTCGCGTATAGGAGGTTAATGATGTTGAGTTAACAAACACAAAAACATACGAACGGATTTTTTTGTCAACAACAGTAACATTAGCGGTAGTATAACACAGCTACTTTCTCTGACAGCTCGCTGACTATCGGTTGCCAACTGACAGGAAATTACACGCATACATAAGAATACTTAAATACTTGGCACTCTTTTATTTTCTATCATACAATCGCAAATATTCTGTTTCATTATAAAAAGTGAAAACAAGTATTTTTGTCTGTTTTGCGAGGAGTTTAGTAATATGTTTCTTTTAACTTGAAAGAAAACTAAGACTCAATTATTTAAATTTGTAAAGCCGTGTTAAAGATTTCGTTATTTCATCCTTTTCACACTCTTATTCCGCTACATATATATTATATCGTTATGTGAACGTGTGTGCATTTATATGTGCACAAATATATATGAGGGTTATTTACACACACACACACACACACACACATATATATATATATATATATATATATATATATATATATATATGTATATATATATATATATATAAGAAATAGTTGTATGCATGTATATATGTGTACAAGTATACATAATAAATCCTGCAATACTAAAAGGCTCTAAGAGACAAATATATAGGCGGACAAAGCCTCTCTAAGTCTGTAAATTGGAAGGCGATAAGCTTAGGTAATTAATTAGTTGTTTTTTTCCCCAGTTTTTTGACCAGGGCGAATTGTTTGTTCGTTGTTACCCAAGCTGAAATTCTAATACCTTAAATAATTTTCCGCATATTTATTTGAATATACAATCTTTAAAAATAGAATCTTAGCTTGAATTTGTCCATTCAATAAAATCTACCGTTAAAAACGAAGAGATTGGCACGCATATGTTTACATGGATTTTTGTCCTTGTTTTGTTGTGTGGAACCCGCCTTCAAATTTGTAAAAGTATTTTTCATACACCCTATGAATATTTGTGTCGTAATGTGTGGGTGAATTAATAGGTAATGGCTCTCGTGATTCATCTCGTTAAATCTCTCCTACTTACGCGTTTTTGCAAACTCACAGTTCTTCCAATTCTTACCATTGTACGTTTCCGCTTTTTACAGTTCGAAGTCTTTCGAGAAGGATTCCTGCTTTGTATATATAATTATATGTATTGCCATTTTAATAAAGACCAAGAAACAATTTCGATCTGACGAGATAATTAAAATTCGACTAATGTTCTCAT
>OZ038519.1:8400074-8412574 GCA_964036315.1 Acanthosepion esculentum | reverse complement strand
TAAATCCAACGCAAATTCATATTTATCTTAGTTAAAAGCAGGAGTCCTTGGAGAATTTAAATCATGAATTTGTTTTTGTTAAACAGAAACGCCACTGATTAAAAATCTGCTCTGAATCGTAAAATAAAAAATAATCAAGAAAAATAAGACATTATTTATTTAGAAAAGCTTTCAATTGTTTTTATAAATAACATACATTAAAGACACTATTGTCTTAAGGAAAAAGTTTCGATGAATAATAAAATTTTACAAGAATTTTTACAAGAATTGTTTTCATTTGTTTTAACATTTTTAAAAGAATTATTTAAGTCATTAATTCTGTATTAATTTCAACTTTTAAGATGATATTTTTATTAATTAAATGTTATATTTGCTAATCATAAAAGGAAAAGCTTAGTACAAATCAACATTTTTAAAAGAATTTAAAATTTTTTTATTAGATACGGACGCCCACCCTTGGCATTATCAGAAAATAAGAGTAAATAGTCAATTTAAAGCACAAATTTATAAATTCAATAAAAAATATATTTTCTTGGAATTTTAAAATTACTGAGTACTTAAAAATTATATATAAAATAATTTTTATAAACATTTATATACATTACGTATTTTTGTTGACATTCAATAAAAAATTAGATTACGGAGAATATTTCCTTGGATTTTTAAAATTACTAAGTCGTTAAAAATTATATATAAAAATATTTTTATAAACATTTATATACATTACGTGTTTTTGTTGCCATATTGATAAAATTCAATAAAAAACTAGATTACGGAGAATATTTTCTTGAATTTATAAAATTATTGAGTACTTATAAATTATACATAAAAGGATGTTTACATTATGAAATGGACAAAGTCCGACAATTATTTAAGACACTTTTTAAAGTTTATACGTTCTTTTTATAGATACAAATATTTAAGTAAATGCTCTGTTTATAATAAACAGTATTAACAACATTTACCGATCAGAATGTCCGAGAAATTTTCATAGAAAATATGCGTCCTCCGACAGGAATCGAACCTGTATCCTATACGGAACCGTCATATAGCCTGACGTGCCTTTAACCGATTTGGTCACTGAGGATCGTTTGGTTAGCAAGGTCAATTTTACTGTCTTTAAACTACAATGTTCCATGATTCTCTCACGTACATTCATATCTGCTCAAAGCGTATCCAAATGTAAACAAATGACGTTACACATTATGAAATGGACAAAGTACGACAATTATTTTAAGACATTTTTATGTTTATACATTCTTTTTATAGATACAAATATTTAAGTAAATGCTCTGTTTTATAATAAACAGTATTAAACAACATTTACCGGCCTGAATGTCCGAGAAATTTTCATACAAAAATATGCGTCCTCCGACAGGAATCGACCGACCGCTCCGCTGTGGCCCAATCGGTTATGGCGCGTCTGGCTATGTGACGATTCCGCATAGGATACAGGTTCGAAAATATTTACGTCATTCGCACTGTCATCATCATCTTTACTGATCTGATATTCTTTAGATGATATACATTGGAATTTCAAATCAAACCCTTTATTTGGTGTACGGGTGTAGATAGCGTTTTAGATCAGTTTCAGTTAATCTTCTATAGTAATTCGATTTTCCAAGTTTTTGTTCCTTTTGCTGTGACCAGGTATTTGATTTACTTCGACCAACAATTTTATCCTACTGGGTCATATGAGCAGCACCCTGTTTTGTCGAAATTCAGTACTTGGTTTGTTTTGTTTTACGGCATATCAAATTCAATGGATTTAAGTAGTGTTATACACATTATATACATTGCGTGTTTGAAAAGACCATAAAAAATATTAACGGTTTTATAAATATATAAGGTAAGCATAAAACCCCGAAAGCAAGTCAAATTACGTACATAAACACGAAAATCAAAAATATTTACATCATTCGGACTATTGTCATCTTTACTGCTCCGACCTTCTTCAGGTGATATAATTTGGAATTTCAAATCGAACCCTTTATTGAGTGTACGGGGGGTAGATTGTTCTAATTCCACATGCCATGCCCCCACCTCTTTTTTTTAGATATCTCAGATTCAGTTAATTACCTTTATTAATTCGAATTTCCAAGTTTAAATGTGTATCACATAACATTCCATTTAAGGATGGCTTGACTGCGGGAGTTGTCAGTGTTGTCCTCCACTCCGAGTTTTCTGTCTGGATTTACTTCCATAGACTTTCCCTTCTTTTGCTATGGCCGCTAGGTAGTGGAGGTTTATAATCAGGGTTTTCCTTCCCCTACATGAACGACCTTCCAGGGCTGTCGGGCTTCATCTGCCCGAAGCAGCTGGCTATAAAGCGCCGATTGTCACTAAGCTTGGAGCGTAAGTTGTCACGGGCTATTTTATACTCATGCCAGAGAAGCATTTTATAGACAGATACATTACGTGTTTTAGAAACTCCTCCAAAATTAACGTTTTTTTTTTAATTAATAAAGCGTTAGGTAAATATGAACACTAGAAAGCAAGACAAATTACGAAATAGTACATAAATATTATATATATATATATATATATATGATAGAAATTCTTAGGAGGATATGATAATTATAATTAAGTAATTCATTGAGTCTGAAAGAAACCTCAACAGAATGCAGAAAGCACTGGACGGCCGTTTCGTCCTATATTTGGGACTCATCAGCAGAGCGCACCCACTACCGAGAATTGAAAGCCTGACAGTTGAGTTATCAAGCAAACGTCATACCAACTGTTCCAACGGGCCTCGGTGACGAAGAGATAGCAAATCAGACTCAATATAGCGCCACTCGCTCACATATTCCATGGTGGAACTCAACTGAAATTCACTGTAACCATAGGACTGTGCCCCCGGGAGCCACGACTACTATCACCAAGCCGCTCAAAGCCGGGGGAACAGTCCTATGGTTGAAGCCAATGGTGATTTTATTGAATAAATTAACTTTGTAGTATTTCAAGATATTTTTGTGTAACTTTGGTAAATATATCTTTTAAAATGAGATTTACGTATACAGGGTGTATTAAAAATAATTTTTCACACATTGGGGGTGGGTTCCTCACATCAAAACAAGGACAAATGTCCATACTTCTTAATGTAATTTATCTTATTCTTTATGTCAATTTAATTTATTAAAAAAATAAATTTCTTTACGATTTACTTTATTAAAAATAATTTTTAAAAAAAGTGGTTCATATTTTGCACAATATATTTTTAAATGCTTTCTTTGAAGAAAAATATTCACTAATTAGGATTTTATTCCGAATTAAATTGATTTTATTTAGTTATAAAAAAGTTGTTTTTCTGGTGCTGAGTTGTCTCGGTGTTGAGTCGGCGGTGTTGAGTCGGCGGCGTTGAGTTGTCCTGTACTGAAGAGTGGACGGACATGACAATGCCGGCGCTCCTAAGAACCATCGTCAACAGATCATCCTGAAGGAATTTGCTTGTCCTACTTCCATTTGGTCTCCGACCGCCGAGGATTGAAGGAGACGACGGACTGGTGATGATGTTCACCGTCACCTTTAAACTCCTAATACAACGTACATAGAAGATGATACGAAGAAAATGTAATAGAAGCAACTGTTTTCAGCGTCGTCTTCAAAAACTGAAGCTCGCCAACCCATACATCCACCTACAGCGTCAGTCATTTTGTCCGTGTGCCAAACGGCTGCTCGTGAAATAGCTCGCGCTTCACTCTTATAAAAAGCCAATCAGGCATGACCAATGCTTCATGACGGACCGATATCTCGGCTTCAGAAGTGTGAGGTTGGCGGTCAAATATCTACTTAAAGATCAGCGAAGCTTAAACCGAAGATGAACGAGGCGATGGGCTGGGTGGGTAGGCGAAACCATTGAGAAGTGAAAAGTGCTTTTCTGCTTTTCATCTCGACCTGGGTAATCTGGCGGAGGAACGAGCCAAATCTTTGAACGGCTGAAGTTTTGACCGTCATTTTCTTTTCAAGCACCCCACGGGCAACCAATAACATCAGCCTTTCTCTGTCGATATTCAGTTTCATGTTCTTTCATACGTGTCCTCTTGTCTTAGGCAAAATTAAAAACATATATGAGCCATATCAACAAATTTTACGATTTATTATAAACACAGTCATGAGTTCCTCACGCCTGTAAACGGTATATTTCGTTATATAGTATTTTACACACTGTGTAGGGAACTCAGTGATGTTCCTATTTAAGGGCGAGGTTTGACACAAAACGAAAAAAAAAAGACATTCCGTGAGGACAATACTCATTTTTTTCTGTCAGCGAAACAAATTTTAAGTTAAAAGTCACGAAGAAGCATTAAATCTACAAAAAGACAAAACATAGTTCCATTCCCCTATTAAACAAATGCGCATTACTCTCTGGAATACGGGTTCGATTTCTGTCGGCAGTCATACATTTTGTAGGAGGTGTCATAGTCTCTACGCTAATAAACATTAACGTCATCGTTAGAAAAGCAAAGATGCTTACAAAAACACTTATAGCCATTAGATATTAGGACTATAGCAGTGCTGGATAGACTATGGCTTTTAATCATGTCATTCCAAGCAAGGCAATAAAGGCACTAAGACTCAAGACGGTTACTTAGTGTTAGGCAATATGAGAAAACATAAGAGAAAGGACAATTAAGAAGACAGAAGATAACGATTGACATTGCATTTCAATTTTTGAAGATCAAAGGCAATAAAGCCACTAAGATGCAAGGGGTTACTGAATGTTAGAGAATATGAGAAAAATTACTATTAAGGAGAGAGGGCAATAAAAGAACAAGAATTAAGAAGACAGAAGATAACGATTGACACTGCATTTCAATTTTTGAAGATCAAAGGCAATAAAGCCACTAAAATGCAAGGGGTTACTGAATGTTAGAGAATATGAGAAAAATTACTATTAAGGAGAGAGGACAATAAAAGAACAAGAATTAAGAAGAAAGAAGATAACGATTGACACTGCATTTCAATTTTTGAAGATCAAAGGCAATAAAGCCACTAAGATGCAAGGGGTTACTGAATGTTAGAGAATATGAGAAAAATTACTATTAAGGAGAGAGGACAATAAAAGAACAAGAATTAAGAAGACAGAAGATAACGATTGACACTGCATTTCAATTTTTGAAGATCAAAGGCAATAAAGCCACTAAGATGCAAGATTACTGAATGATAGAGAATATGAGAAAAATTACTATTAAGGAGAGAGGACAATAAAAGAACAAGAATTAAGAAGAAAGAAGATAACGATTGACATTGCATTTCAATTTTTGAAGATCAAAGGCAATAAAGCCACTAAGATGCAAGGGGTTACTGAATGTTAGAGAATATGAGAAAAATTACTATTAAGGAGAGAGGGCAATAAAAGAACAAGAATTAAGAAGACAGAAGATAACGATTGACACTGCATTTCAATTTTTGAAGATCAAAGGCAATAAAGCCACTAAAATGCAAGGGGTTACTGAATGTTAGAGAATATGAGAAAAATTACTATTAAGGAGAGAGGACAATAAAAGAACAAGAATTAAGAAGAAAGAAGATAACGATTGACACTGCATTTCAATTTTTGAAGATCAAAGGCAATAAAGCCACTAAGATGCAAGGGGTTACTGAATGTTAGAGAATATGAGAAAAATTACTATTAAGGAGAGAGGACAATAAAAGAACAAGAATTAAGAAGACAGAAGATAACGATTGACACTGCATTTCAATTTTTGAAGATCAAAGGCAATAAAGCCACTAAGATGCAAGATTACTGAATGATAGAGAATATGAGAAAAATTACTATTAAGGAGAGAGGACAATAAAAGAACAAGAATTAAGAAGAAAGAAGATAACGATTGACATTGCATTTCAATTTTTGAAGATCAAAGGCAATAAAGCCACTAAGATGCAAGGGGTTACTGAATGTTAGAGAATATGAGAAAAATTACTATTAAGGAGAGAGGGCAATAAAAGAACAAGAATTAAGAAGAAAGAAGATAACGATTGACATTGCATTTCAATTTTTGAAGATCAAAGGCAATAAAGCCACTAAGATGCAAGGGGTTACTGAATGTTAGAGAATATGAGAAAATTACGATTAAGGAGAGAGAACAATATGCTAAAAGAATGGAACTTAAGAAGACAGAAGATAACGATTGACATCGCCTTTAAATTTTTGAACTGTGAGAAAAGAAATACCATATATATTTTTAAGCTAAGAGTAACGAAGCATTAGGCTACAAGAAGACATAACAGCAAAACATGACTCCATTCCCCTATTAAACAAATGCACATTGCTCGCTGGAATACGGGTTTCGATTTCTGTCAGCAGTCATATTTTCTGTAGGAGGTACCATAGTCTCGAGGTTAATAAACATTAACTTCACCGTTAGAAAAGCAAAGATGTTTACAAAAACACGTATAGCCATTAGATATTAGGTTTATAGCAGTGCTTGACGAACTCTGGATTTTAATTATTTCATACCAAGCAAGGCAATAGAGCCACTAAGACGCAAAGGGGGGGGGGAGGTTACTGAATTTAAGAAAGATCAAAGTTGACTGGAAAGCAATAAGCCGGAAGTGACTTCCACATGCGAAAAGTGCGAGAGAAAAAATTGTAAATATAGATCTTTTTTTTTAAAAGTCGGTATCACCCCAAGCAAGGCTGTAAAGCCACAAAAAAACAAAAAAACAAACAAAGGGTGTGGAGGAATTAGGAACAGAAACATTAATAATGAGCGGAAAGAGGGAAGTGTAATCAGGAGGATAGCGATTGACATTGTATTTCATTTTTTACAGATTAAAGTTGACTAGAAAGCATGGAGCCGGAAGGGAGTTCCACAAGTGAGAAGTGCGTGAAAAGAAACTGTTAGCATAGAACTTACGGCTACATCTAGCTAGCTCAACCGCAAATGGATGAAGTGTCGACGTCAGTCTAGTACTGAATCTAGCAATTAACCTCAACAACACTATGTACCGTAGCAAAGAGCGATATTTAATTGTATATAAATGCAAAATATGGCACAAGGCCAAAAGGAGTAATGGGGAAAAGAGGTAGGTCTTCTTCTGTCTTATAATAAAACTTAGCTAGCCTCAAACACTGACCCAAACACACAACAATATTCCTTAACCCAAAACATGAGTGTGCCTGAGCGGGGATCTGCAATGTGGATTAGCGAACAGCCCAGGTAGACGGGCATCCTCGAATACGAATGGCTGCATCATTCTCTCTCTCTCTCTCTCTCTCTCTCTCTCTCTCTCTCTCTATATATATATATATATATATATATATATATATATATATATATATATATATATATATATATATAGGGTGTCCATAAAGTTCGCACTTTAAAAAATTTATAACTTTACTTGTATTTGCGATAGAAATAATCTGTAAAAAGGATTAGAAAGAAGTAAATCTATATTTTTTAAGGTTTTATTGAAATTTTATTTAAATTTCCACATGTCCTCCATCATTAGCAATACAAAGGGTAATACGATTTTGCAGTTCACAGAAAACATTTGCCAACTGATTTGCAGTAATGCCTGAAATCGCATTAGTTATACTTAAAACTAGGTACAATAAACTTTATAACATTTTTTACAGATTATTTCTATCGCAAATACAAATAAAACTATACATTTTTAACGTGCACACGAACTTTATGGACACCATATATATATATATATATATATATATATATATATATATATGAAAAATGTCATAATTAAGTAATTCATCGAGATTTAGAAGAGACCTCAACAAAATGCAGGAAGCACTGGACGGCCGTTTCGTTCGATATTCGGGACTCATCAGCAGTGCGCATCCACAACCAGGAATTGTAACCCGGACAGTTACGTTATTAATCAAACGTCATGCCAACTGTACCACAGACCCCGGTGACGAAGAGTTAACGAATTAAACTCGACATAGCGCCGCTCATTCACATATTCCGTGTTGGAATTCATCCAAGTTCCTTTAACCAAGGATTGTGCCCCCGAGAGCCACGACTACTATCACCAAGCCGCTCTATCCAGAGCATTAGAAGCCGGTTCAAGCAAGGATATACAATGTCGAGTTTAATTCGTTACATCTTCGTCACCAAGCCTGTGGCACAGTTGGTATGACGTTTGTTTAATAAAGTAACTGTCCGGGTTTCAATTCCTGTTAGTGGATGCGCACTGCTGATGAGTCCCAAATAAACTCGATGAATTACTTAATTATGATTGTCTCAAATTCTCCTAACAATTTCTTATATATATATATATATATATATCAGCTTAAGTCACTTTCCTACCGCCGTAACTTTTATTTATAAGTCTACCATTCGTCCTTGCTTTGAATTATCTGGTCTGGTTATATTTAAATATTCTTGATAAAATCCAAAGAAGAATCTGCAATGTTATTGGTCCTGACCTGGCATCTCCCATTCCCACCGCTGTAATATACATTCCCTTTTGTTTTTTATCGAGAATCTCAAGATATACTGCAGAAGCGCTAGCCCTGGTGTGGCAGCAATATTTAACGTACCCCTGCAGCTGCAGTACACTTGGTACCCCTACGAATCCGTCTTTTGTATAAATATTTCAGTGACAATTGTCCTGCTGACCATTCCAACTTCGTGTTTTGACTGCATGAATTTGAGAGCATTCCTGAACTAGTGAGATATAACTAAAAAAATATTTTGCTATTCCTTGCTTCCTTGCCATCTACAAATTTCAAAAACTTAAATCCAGCGCCAATCCAATCCAATACCAGTTACTAGGCTGGCATGTCGGCCCCACCCTTTCACTGTCGAAACGGTTTAATGTAACCGCCACTTCTACTCAAACAGCTTCTTCTATCGCACTTCCCGTCTGTGGAACTCCCTTCCCCTTGCTTGCTTCCCCGATAACTATAATCTTCAAATATTCAAATGTAATGTCAATCAACATCTGATACCTTTATCTTGTTCCCCGTCCTTCTCTGTTTCCTTTCCCTAGACACGTCTCTTTACTCTTGTTCTCAATCCTCTGTAACCCCTTGTGTGCCAGTGGCACTCCCGCCTTGCTTGGGGTGAATTCCTTTAAAAAAAATAAAATCGCCATTTTTGACTTCCTGAAACATGGAACCGTGACGTGAATTTCTCTCTGTGGTTTCTGGAAATATTTTCATGGGAATTGTTCTGATAATCACATCTACTTGACATGTCGACTGCCTGAATTCAAGCGGCCTACTAGATTGTCAATTAGGTCTCACCATTTTACTGCTGAAGGAGATGCATATAACCGAAAATTATTTTCTCGCCTTTCGATTTCTTGTTTCCCTGCCTCCTACAATCTACAAAAATTTAAGTTCAACGTCAATCGCCATATTTGTTTGTGTGAAATGTATGCAAGATACCCTGACGGAGCCCATCCCTCTCCAGGCTGGTTTGAATTCAGAGTTGTTCTCCTAGACCAGTTGCCACCCAAAGCTATAGGACCCAGTCTGTCTTGCTATTTATCCATAGCTGGAGGGGAGAGAAGAGATAGATTCATACCTTACTCAAAGGTAATGCATCAGTTATAAAAAAAAATTCATCTTTTATTGTTGAACTAGCTAGATACAACCGTGAGTTATTTTCTTGCTTGTGGAAATGTTTTGCTGCGTCTCGCTTCCCCGCCAACTACAATCTTCAAAAATTTAAATGAAACTCTAATCGCCATTTTTTTGTCTTCTTGAAATCAGTTCTTTTATTGTCCTTTCCTCCTCACTGAAGTCTTCTCATTCTCTTTCACTCCCAGTAAGCCCTTTGCGTTCCAATGGAATTTTCACCTTGCATTGGATAAAATGGGAAAAAAAAAATCTAATATACACGACATATGATAGCTTTTCAAATGCAAACCATGATTATCTATGACATGCAAAGATACGTACATATGTTAGGAATAATTTACGGGTTGCCAGTCATATTTGCAGGCCGAAATATATCACCTGCAGCGAAATTCATAAAAGAAAGGTGACAGTTAGCTGGTTCTGGAGCAATTCGATCGGATATGATTGGGAAATCTCGCGAGAGAAGTACAGCAAAATGAGATTATGCGTTGATTCAGAAGCTGATATCGATGTTTTGAAAGGTGGGAAGAGAGGCGGGAAAACACAGATGAAGCATAAATAGGACTCAAGAATTCAAGAAGAGGAGCGTTTTCGTCTCCCTCCATTCGTTTCTCAATCTGTAGGTACATAATTAAACCCTACCAGAAACTAATAAATAACGGACCATTCCGTTATCCTACCGTGGAAAGACGGAAAAGACATATAAGAGACGCTACTTGCTTTCAGTCAGACAAAGAGAAAGAGAGATGGAAAGAAAGGAGAATGATTGATGAAGAAAGAAAGGCAGCAAAGAAAGAAGGCAAGTCGAAGAGAAAGAAATAAAGACATAAAAATTGAAAGAAAGAATAGAAAGAATGGAATGAAAGAAAGAAAGGGACAATGACTTACTGAAGGAAGTAAAGCTGGAAAAAAGATGGCAAATCGGGGAGAAAGAAAGAAAAAGAGAAAGAAAGAGAGAAAGCAAAAAAGAAAGAAAGAAAATGGCATGCTGAAGAAAGAAAGGCCGGAAAGAAAAAAGGCTTGTCGAATAGAAATATTCTTTCTTTTTTAAAACCTTTTTTTCCCTTCGTGATTGATTTGGCTATTGTTAAATCAAGAATTCGAAGGTTTTTCGACACGAGTATAGTTACCTATATTTATATATATATATATATATATATATATATATATATATGTAGCATGATGAGAGGCCACGTATACTTTCTTGATATGTATATAATATATGGATAAAATAACTGAAAAAAATTGATCAAATTTGATTTCAGAGGAAGGACCGAGGTGGTCTGAAATATTAAATATATATAAAAACACAGAAATAAATACTTTCATAAAAAAAACACCCAATTTTTTTTCAGTTATTTTATCCATATATTATATATATATATATATATATATATATATATATATATATATATATATATATATATATTTTATCCATATATTATATATATATATATATATATATATATATATATATATAAAGATATATATATATATATATATATATATATATATATATATATATATATATATATATATATATATATATATATGTGTGTGTGTGTGTGTGTGTGTGTATGTATATATATATAGAGAGAGCGAGACAGAGACAGAGAGACAGAAAAAGCGAGGAATGAAAAATACGAAAGAAAGAAGGAAGGAAAGAAAGGAAGAAAAAGACAATGGATTGCAGAAGCGATTGAGGCTGGAAATAAAAAGGCAAGTCGTACAGCAAGAAAGAAAGAAAGAAAGAAAGAAAGAAAGAAAGAAAGGAAGGAAGGAAGGAAGGAAGGAAGGAAGGAAAAAACTCGGAAAGTAAAGGACGATGGCTTGCTGTATCAAAAACAGGCTGGAAATTATTAAATTATAATTATAATTGTAAATTATAAAATTATGATTATAAATTACAATTACTAAATTACTAAATTATAATTTCTAAATTGTAATTATAATTGTAAATTATAATTATTAAATTATAATTATAATTGTAAATTATAATTATTAATATATAATTATAAATATATACTAAACTTACTAAATTATAATAAAAAATATGAATTATAATTATTAAATTATAATTATTGAATTATAATTATAATTGTAAATTATAATTATTAAATTATAATTATAAATTATAATTACTAAATTACTAAATTATAATTATAAACTTGTAATCATAATTGTAAATTATAATTATTAGATTATAATTATAATTGTAAATTATAATTATTAAATTATAATTATAATTATAAATTATAATTATAATTCTGCTTGTCAGTCCCTTAATTCTTTTGTTATGATGGGGCAATACAAGAAGAATCGGAATATAAGCAAGGGGGGGGGGGGTTAGTATTAATAATAAGATTTAATAAATACTTTCATAAAAAAAACACCCAATTTTTTTCAGTTATTTTATCCATATATTATATACATATCAAGAAAGTATACGTGACCTCTCATCATGCTATATATATATATATATATATATATATATATATATAATATAAAAGGCTGAAACACTAATATTCCACGGTTCTAATTTCTTACATTGGAATCGTAATCACGATCCAATTCATCAGACCTACAAATTCAAAAAGTCATCGGAAAATATAACTCCGAGTATAAAAAACAAAACAAAAAAATAGTGAGGGTGTATGTGTGGGAGTGGGAAACAAGTGTGAGAGGGAAATGTATGAAAGCTTTAGAGAGAGGGTGTAATAGAAGAAAGAAGAACAGGAAGGCTTAAAGGTGAAGGTGGAGATTAAAATTTAACAGAGAGAAGTTTGAAAGAGAGGAGTTAAATAACGGTTAAATGAGTGAGATACAGATAAATATGAATTATTTTTCGATGCATAATTCGCTACCGAATCGCGTACCTAAATTTAAAATTAAAAAACAGACACCGGAAACGTGTGGATACATTTGTGGTGACACGACGCACAAT
>OZ038519.1:8385074-8395074 GCA_964036315.1 Acanthosepion esculentum | reverse complement strand
TAATTGCAAACGGCGAATTTCGAAAGCTATATTTTGTTTTTAATTTCACGCAACTCACGCATAAAATTGAATTTCGAATTTGATTTCAGCAACGAGTCTTGCCAATACATTTAAAATATGCAAGAAAATACATTCAGTACTTTAAAAAGAATTCAATTTTGGTCTCGAAAAAGCTGTTGTTTTTTTTAGCTAAGAAAAGAATTGCAATCGTGAAAATATGCATTTAAAATGGACATGGATACAAACTTTTTGGTTCAAGATATTTTCAGAGTGAGAAATATTCGGCAAAAGGAAGTTACAGGAAGGACAGAGAATTGATACCTTACCTGTCCAGGAAGATGGTGAATTCCGAAGACATTATTGGGACAGCAAAAAAATGAAAAAGAGTCTAGAGACAATATATATATATATATATATATATATATATATATATATATATATCTATCTATATATATATATATATATATATATATATATATATATATATATATATATATATATATAGATAGATAGATAGATAGATAGATAGATAATATTAGTGGTCACTATACATATATATATGTATATATATATATATATATATATATATATATATATATATAAAATATACACATACACACACACACACACACACACACACACACACATACATACATACATATATATATATATATATATATATGAATAAATTTTCAAGAGGATAGAATCCAGGTAGAACTCAATGTCCAGCACAGAATAAGAATATAATATAAAAAGCTCAAACACTAATATTCCATGGTTATAATTTATGACATTGGAATCGTAATCACGGTCCAATTCATCAGACCTACAAATTCAAAAAGAAATCGGAAAATCTAACTACGGGTATAAAAAACAAAATTTTAGCGAGAGTGTATGTGTGGGAAACAATTGTGAGAGATGTAACAGAAGAAAGAAGAACAGTAAAACCTAAAGGAGAATAAATTCTTTTTATAGATACAAATATTTAAGTAAATGCTCTGTTTTATAATAAAAAGTATTAATAACATTTACCGGCCTGAATATCCGAGAAATTTTCATAGAAAATATTCGTCCTCCGACAGGAATCAAACCTGTATCCTATACGGAACCGTCAATTAGTCTGACGTGCCTTAACCGATCGAGCCACGGAGGATCGTTCGATTAGCAAAGTCGAATTTACTGCTTTTAAACTTCAATCTTCAATGAATCTCTCACGAACATTCATATCTGCTCAATGCGTGTTCAAATGTAAACAAATGACGTCACACATGATGAAATAAACTCCTCTGATATATATATATATATATATATATATATATATATATATATATATATATATATATATATATAAATTAAGTGGGATTTGAATAATCATAATTAATTCATCGAGGTTTGAAGAATTCTCAACAGAAAGCACTGGACGGCCGTTTCGTCCTATTTTTAGCATCAGCAATATACATCCACTGCCGTGAATGAAACCCGGACCGTTACGATATGACCCAAGCGTCATACCCACGAGACCAACGGAGCAACAAACCAGACTCAATATAGCGCCAACTCTTCTCGGAATTTTATATATATATATATATATATATATATATATATATATATTGACGGGAATAAATCAGATAACTAGATATTAGCAAACGTATATACGTGGGTTAGCATAAACAGATAAGCGAATAAATATTTACTCAATTTTATTTAAGGTGTAAACAAATTAATTCTCAACGTGGTTCGACAGAACTAAGACGTATATATTAATAAATATGCATATACCTACATTCAAAGGCACGAATTATTACTTTTGATTTAAAAATATATATATATATATACTGGGTCTCATGGAAGGAACGATAAATTAAAGGCTGATTCAAAGCTCAAATGTAATATCAACTTAATACAATATTGGGGTATAAATACAGAATTTCGTGTGTAGGTAGGGGGCTACTGTAAAAAAAGGGCAAGCTTAAAGTTTAAAAGAGAACGACAGGGAACTCATTAAGTAAAAATAGACATTATGACGATTAAAGGGGAGTAATCAATATGTAACCTAAACTATGGGATGTTCATGTGATATTTGGATAATATATTTATAAAATGTTTTAAGAGAGATTTCTTTCTAAGATTACAAGCTAACATAAATTTCTTTCGTTTATTAAGTAGAATTCGGTCATTAGTACTTTTGAGGGTGATTTTTTCCCCAGCAAACACATGTTGCATTAGTCACCACGGCCAGAAAAAATATATATTCTATAGATACTTATCTCTCTCCTCTTCTCTACCTATTTCATTCTATTCATATCTAAGTCTGTATCTCTATCTTATTATATCTATCTCATATATATATATATATATTTTTGTCATCCACAGACAGACTGTTTCGCTGTTTCACAGCTCATCAGTGTGGCTAGACGTTCGGTTGCCTCTAGCTAGGATCGAAACCCGACTGAATTTGCGTCAGTCGGAACTTCTATCACTAAGCCGTCGGCGCACGGCAGGGATGAAGGTGAATTTTAGCGTCTTAATTTTTAGATTTAGATAAACACACAGTGACTGACAGTGACTCAATTCTGCCGAAGAGTCGTACAATATTAAAAAGTCACTGTTTACAAACTCACACCTCAAAACCAAAGAGCTCAACCGAAATTATATATATATATATATATATGTATATATTGTTCAGAATATCATCCTCATTTTTGTTGCCATATTTATCACAACGTTTCGGCCGTTCTACGCTCCGGCGTTCTTCAGGTGGTTGGTATGTCGAACTGAACTCTTTATTTCGCTCGCTGGGGTAGACGGTTCTAGTTCCACCGGCTTGGTGATAGTAGTCGTGGCTCCGGGGGGCACAGTCCTGTGGTTACAGAGAATTTCAGTTTAGTTCCACCACGGAATATGTGAGCGAGCGGCGCTATATTGAGTCTTATTTGCTATCTCTTCGTCACCGAGGCCAGTTGGAACAGTTGGTATGGTGCTTGCTTGACAGCCTAACTGTCATGGTTTCAGTTCTCGGTGCGCACTGCTTATATATATATATATATATATATATATATATATATATATATATATATATATATATATATATATATATATATATCATTGAATACGACAGACACGGTGCTTTATTTAGCTTTTAGAAGATAAATTATATAAAAACTGTCCGAATGTCCTTTTTATCCGAGCGCTTTCGGCTATACATTTAGCCATTTTCAAGGATGAAATATTTTAACTGTAAAATAAGAAATAGTTTCTTGTATCTATGTATTTATATAGTGTTGTCAATTTTTCAAAACACGGTCAAGATATTGTGTCCATGTTCATAGTTAATATTATTAAGTTTTTATATAATTTATCATCTGAAAAGAAAAAAAGATTATTAGATCGCATGAGAAATTGTATAAAAAACTAAATAAAAGCACCTTGTCAGTCGCATTCAATGAAATGTGCATGAAAGAAGGATTGCTGCCTAAATACACGCACACACACACACACACATATATATATAGATATATGGAGAGAGAGAGAGAGAGAGAGAGAGAGAGAAAGAAAGAGAGGGAATAATAGCAAAGGATCGAGTTATGGTTTATGTTTGGCTATCGCCATATTGTTTTTAGCAGGAGAAAATTAATTTTCTCTCTCAGGGAGAAGGTAGATAATTATTGCGCAACAAATGATTTCCGTAGGCGGGGGAGTTCATTCAAAGCAACAACAACAACAGCAGCATTAATACTACCACCACAACCACCACCACTACTACTACTACTACTACTACTACTACTACTAATAATAATAATAATAATATGCACCTATTTTTTCTGTTTTTATTACGATTCTAGATTGCCCCCGAACCCATTTCTTTGTACATTGACGCGTAAGCAATACTTTAATATTTTGCATCTTTATTCGAACCATGTTTGACACAAGGTCAGCTTAATGAGCAACCTAAGCCTTAATATTAATGTCTTGATGTTTACTTGTGTTTTATATATTATGCAAAATCATTTGATAATGTACATCACAAAGAACCGGTGTTTCAACGTTTTATGGCCGCAGACCTTTTATAATGAAAACTGCAAAAGGTAATCTTGACATATTTCGGAAGGATATTAGAATGACCCATAACCTCTACTGACAGCATACAAGCAGAGAGAAAACTTGAGTCCGTTTACAGTAATTTGTTTTAATTCATAAACTGAAGTAGACTTCAATAGAATGCCAGGGGATTGGAATTCACTGAATAAAAGATCAATAAAAGTTCAGGGCAAATCCATCTCTATCTATAAAAGGCAGGATGTGTGTGTGTGTGTGTGTGTGTGTGTGTGTGTGTGTGTGTGTGTGTGTGTGTGTGTGTGTGTGTGTGTGCAATTTTCGACGGATTTGCACCAAAATTTACTTGCACATGCTCCAAGTTAGTGAGAAGGCCAAGACCGACTTTGCATTTCCCAATTCCCATCGATAGTGGAAAAATCGATTTTTTCATGCTTCTACGGCAATTTTCATGTAGTTTGCGGCCATTTTCTACTGGCCAGAGTGAGAGCTGGCTGTCACGAATAGGCAGGAAGACTATTGGCCAGCGTGAGAGACAACAGATGACTAATACGAATGTTAACTAACATGCTAGAACGCAAAAAAAAATCGATAGCTGCATTCGTCACAAGTGGGAAAAAATTTAAATCTGCATGGCACTTTACTCCAATTGGCTCATTCGCTTCCTTAAACTCAACGTTGATTCTGATACTGCAGAACTGGGTTGGGTGTGAAAAAGGTTTGTTGTTAACATTCTTTTTTCATTCGGTTTTTCCAATTACGAATCCTTTTTTAAAGCTGATCGTTTTGTGTTTATTTTGTTTAGTTCTTTTTTCGTAACAGATTTAATGTTTAGTATAGAGCTTAGAAAAAATTCGCAGTGTGAGATAGGCAAGAAGTAAGGCATGTAGCAACATCAGCACGGCAAAGGGCACTCCTTTAAAGGCAAGGAAGGGCAAAAATATTTTAAGTCAAGTGATAGCGATTGCTGTATGAGTCCTACGATTTTTGAATCAAGCACGGACAACGCCGGGCCATGCTGCTAGAATTAAATATAATCTTCAACATACCATCATTTTCAGACACACCGGATGGGCTCCAAATTCTTTAAATAAAAAACAAGTAAAGCTAAAAGATTCCTATTGAAACCCGGAAAGTCACCCCTGGTTGAGAACCGGCGATATAGACCATAGTTTAGATATTGACATTTTTGAATGAGTTGTATGTTATACATGTATAGTGGCGTGTGAGTTAAGGGTTAAAACGAACAGTTACTTTACCCCAGCAAAAAGATGAATGAAGGATTATAATGACGAGATAAGATATGATTAATTTTAACAAAAGAAGATAAAGAATTTATTCACGAATTTACAGGCTTGAAATCAGAAAAATTTTAAAGTTCGTAGTTTTAACGAATTGTCATGAAAAGGAAATGTTCATACAACAGATTAAATGATCTGACATAAAACAATATTTTAGTAGTTTTAGTAGTTTAGTAGTTTTAACGAATTGTCATGAAAAGGAAATGTTCATACAACAGATTAAATGATCTGACATAAAATAATATTTTAGTAGTTTTAGTAGTTTAGTAGTTTTAACGAATTGTCATGAAAAGGAAATGTTCATACAACAGATTAAATGATCTGACATAAAATAATATTTTAGTAGTTTAGTAGTTTAGTAGTTTTAACGAATTGTCATGAAAAGGAAATGTTCATACAACAGATTAAATGATCTGACATAAAATAATATTTTAGTAGTTTAGTAGTTTAGTAGTTTTAACGAATTGTCATGAAAAGGAAATGTTCATACAACAGATTAAATGATCTGACATAAAATAATATTTTAGTAGTTTAGTAGTTTTAGTAGTTTAGTAGTTTTAACGAATTGTCATGAAAAGGAAATGTTCATACAACAGATTAAATGATCTGATATTAAATAATATTTTTAAATGTTTAAAACAAATGTCAGACCGTCCAAAAGGATATATGATTTGCATATTTTTAAAAGTAGACGAAGAGAGAACATTCTTTGAAGTGCCACGTGATAGGTTAAAAGCCGATAATATAATTAGCAAATAATTTTACACTGGCCGATTACTGAGATAAACTGAAACGACACCTTATTATGTAAACTCAGATACTTTTTCTCTTCATTTTCGTTCTTGGATCAACGGGTAATTTCTGTGAAGACAAAGTGAAATAACAATTTCACATAGACCCGCGATTTATTTCCTCCTCCTTTTCAGCTTACTGGTCAATTTCTGTGAAGGCAAGGTTTTCATTGGTCCAAAGAAAATTTCACAAAGGCTCGCAAATTTCTTTCCGTCTTTCCCTCGGTCTTTCCAATGTAGTGTGTAAAGGAATTATTATTATTTCGCATAACAACAATACGAGAGCCTGGATCAGAGGATTTAAGAACATGAATCGAGTTCAAAGGTTAATATTTGGGGTTTGTAGTATCTTGTGATGAGGGTAACATTGCCCTAGAGCTTAATTAAAAGACAGGTTATTTATTAAGACGACTATATTGAAAGGGCACTAATACCTGAGTATTCTGGTTTATACAGGACTTCAACTTTCTGAGCAAATGCCCTTTTTTTTTTTTTTTTCCCCAAAGCAAGGCAATAAATCCACTAAGGCGCAAAGGAGGCTACTGACTGTAGAATTCTTTCATGGTTAAAAAAACTCTGGTTTATATAGAATCAGAAAATTTCTACTATCCTGAGAAAGATGGTTTAGACATTTTGAACTAGTTGAACGGTGTGCATGACATGCATAAAGATATCCTGGATTTAGGGATAAGAACATGAATCGAGGTCGAAGGTTAATCTTTTGAGCTTGTAGCATTTTGCGTTGTTAGAAAAATTTCTCTAGCATTTAATTAAAAGACAATGTAAGCGAAATATATAGAAAGCCCACTAATATCTGAGTATTTAATTTTGTACAACATTTTGTCTTCCTTTGCAAATTGTTTTCGTTTTTAATCATTTCAACCCAAGAAAGGCAATAAAGCCTCTAAGACGGAAGAGGGGCTACTGATTGTGGAATTCTCTCCTGATTGAGAAACTCTGGTTTATATAGAGCCAGCACATTTCTACCATACTGAGAAGGCAAGTCAATATACCGTCATCTGTGATGAAGATAAAAGTTCAAATAATCCACACAACTCCTCAAGGATTAAAGGGAATGTCAACCAGAGATAATCTTTTAGCTGATAATCTCCAAATTAGTACCATCATAATGGATGAGTCTACTATCCAGTCCAAGAGACTCCTGACCTTCAACATCTATTGGGACTCCAGCTCATCTCAGACCTCAAAGATGTTGGAAAAATGGTCGGTTCCCTGCACTGCCCTAGGACGTTAATGATCCCCTCCCCACTACTGTACTCAAGAGCCAGATCAGAGCAAAAATGGAGAATTGCTGTCATGTCTGAAACAGGGCTGCCCAGTCCTCGCTTGCTTGTGTTGATAGAGTTCAAAAGTGCATCCGCTGCCTTATGGGTGATGAATTATTTTCCACCTTACAGCTCCATTCCCACAGATAATACGTCGCTTGCCTCTCACTACTCTATCGCGATTATCATGCCAACTATCCTATCTAAGACTGTTCATTATCTATCTATCTATCTATCTATCTATCTATCTATCTATCTATCTATCTATCTATCTATCTATCTATCTATCTTAGGCTGTTTATTATCTATCTATCTCACTTTGTTCATATCTATCTATCTATCTATCTATCTATCTATCTATCTATCTATCTATCTATCTATCTATCTAAGACTGTTCATTATCTGTCTATCTATCTATCTATCTATCTATCTAAGACTGTTCATTATCTATCTATCTATCTATCTATCTATCTAAGACTGTTCATTATCTATCTATCTATCTATCTATCTATCTATCTATCTATCTATCTGTCTAAGACGGTTCATTATCTATCTATCTAACTATCTATCTATCTATCTATCTATCTATCTATCTATCTATCTATCTATCTATCTATCTATCTATCTTAGGCTGTTTATTATCTATCTATCTCTCTTTGTTCATATCTATCTATCTATCTATCTATCTATCTATCTATCTATCTATCTATCTATCTAAGACTGTTCATTATCTATCTATCTATCTATCTATCTATCTATCTATCTATCTATCTATCTATCTATCTAAGACTGTTCATTATTATCTATCTATCTATCTATCTATCTATCTATCTATCTATCTATCTATCTATCTATCTATCTATCTCACAAAAAAGTCCACATTGGACGAAACCCGTCGCCTAAAAGTACAGTTTTCATATTGTCTTTTCCGTTATACATATTGTCAGTGCTGATTGATTATTTTTATGCAGTACGGATGTTTTTATTCTTTTCTTCTTTTATTAAATTTTTTCCCCAGATATCAGTAACGTAAATATTTTTTTATTTAAAAATTGCGTCATCTGGGTTGTTCTTTTACACCGTCATAGTATAGGTAGTATTATTATTAGTATTATTATTAGTATAATAATAATAATAATTATAATAATAATAATAATAATAATAATATATATATATATATATATATATATATATATATATATATATATATATATATATATATATAAACAGGGTGCGGCTGGTATTTGAGGACAGATTTTATGGATTAGTAAAAAACTTGCTGAGCAAATGAATATAAATATATTTTGTTACAAACAAGTAAACATGAAATTTAGCTAACTATTATTTAATTTTATTCAATAAAACCACCACTAGCATCAATAACTGCCTCTACAGGAGGTCGAAATCGGTTGCAAGTTCTGATTAATTGGTCCATATTTATGTCAGACATTACTCGAACTATTGCAGCTTTAAGAGAGTCTTTGGTGTTATGTGGCTGTTTATTAACCTCCTTCCCAACAACGCTTCACACATAATAGTCTAGTGGATTGAGATCTGGATGGTTAGGAGGCCAAATGTTGGGTGTGATGTGGTCGTACAAATGGTCAGCCATTCATTCTTGTGTTCGTAGAGCCTTGTGGGATGGAGCCGAGTCTTGCTGGAATATATAAGGTCTGCCGTTGCATATGTTGTCAATCCAGGGCTTGACAACAGTTTGTAGAACCTCAATGTAAGCAGCAGCATTTACTCTAAGACCTTGTGGAAAATAGTGTGGTGTCATTACATGTTCTTCATTGCTAACAACACCCAATACCATAACACTTGAAGGAAATTTTGTGCGCATCACTCTTGGCACCTCGGAAGGATCTGAACAAAGCCATCTATCATTTCTTCTGTTACGTTTTTCAACTTGATCAAATTTTTTCTTATTCGTGAAAAACCAAATCACACCAGCTTCTGAAGTATTTTTAAGTTTGTTTAAAAGTCTTTTGGATCTGTTTAAACGTTTTTTTTTCTTTTCGGACATAAATTGACCTCTCCTCATCACGTAGGACTTGTATCGAATGTCGTTATGGAAAATTCTTCTGATTGTTTTTTCAGATATCATACAGCTTTTTGGCGATTGTTTTCATCAATTGTCTGCTTGACTTCCTGAATAAATTCGGATGTTCTCTCTTTATCAGAATGTGCAGAATGTCTTTTACGTTTTCATACAGACATTGGGGTACTGTCAGCGTCTTCTAAATCTTTTCGTATCGTGTGGAGAAAAATGAAATTTCAACTCTAAGGAAATGTGCAATATCCAAATCGCTATGACCAGCCTTTAATGTCACAATCACAGCATGCCTTTTTCATTTCATTTGTTATCATAGGGTTTTCCATTCTTGATTTCTGAAAAATAAAAGCCTTAGAAGTTAGTGGAAAGCAGTATTAATCTTAAATCTGTACGTCCTCAAATACCATCCGCACCCTACATATATATATATATATATATATATATATATATATATATATATATATATATATATATCTTAAGGAAGAGAAAGAACAGATGGTGTTAGAATCCACA
>OZ038519.1:8340074-8382574 GCA_964036315.1 Acanthosepion esculentum | reverse complement strand
TATATATATATATATATATATTATATAAATATTTTATTTTTTAAAGATTTTTAATAAAGTAACTTAAATTGCGATGACGAAAGGCTAAAATGGCGCTGAAATCAGTGTTGTTATTGCTTTCAAAACGAAAACAACTACCAAACAATTAAAATTAGTTTTTGAAATACAGTAAAGTATATTGCTTACAGGACATATTAAATTTAATATATCAACTTGAAATGAAAACTAAAATAAAAGCTTCAAGAATTCTTTTTCATTTTTAAAATTTCATTTAAATCCTGGGGAATCTTTGGAGGAACCCAGTATATAATTGGTTAATGTAAAGATTTCTCAGAATTAACCTGTAGAAAAAGACAATGCAATACATCAAGAAATCAAAAGAAAATAGTTGAATCCGTCAACAGATTACAAACAAAATTTCTACATATGAAAATAATTTCTTCAAACATAAAGTAATTGACGTAATTTTCTTATATATATATATATATATATATATATATATATATATATATATATATATATATATATATATATATTAAAATTTGTGTATTTAGGCAGCAAATTCTCTTTTAGGCATGTCTGATTGAATAAATGACAGACATTATGTCTGCTAATTTTTAACAAAATCCGTTCATACTCACGAATAACATTCTGTGTATTGATGTTAAACAATATCGTAAAACCAAAAGAAAATGGTTAAATCCACTAACACAGATAATATTCTCCACACGTGACATTAACTGACGTTATTTTCAGTTAACAATATGAAAATAGCGTTTCCTACATTCCAGTTGCTAAGAACACTCTGTCTTTTGTTTTTATTAGTTTCCTTGTTTAATTAAATTCATTTCGTTTTTTGCTTTGAGAAAGTCCACATTGGACGAAACGCGTCAGCAATTAATAGTGTTTTCCTACTGTCATTAATATTCAAAAAATTGTCTTATCTACAGGTTAACTCTGAGAAATTTTCATATTTGTTATATATATATATATATATATAACATGGTTATCACTGTGTAGCGAAAAACCCATATTTTAAATCAATTAATTTATAATATTAATGCTCTGTAAATTTACATTGAGCGCTATTGTGTAAAAATAAAAATATCTATAAGAACAGCGGATTTTATATCTTTCTTTTTATTTACACACACACACACACACACACACACACACACACACACACACACATATATATATATATATATATATAATTTTTTTAAATGAAAAACAGACCACTTTAAGGCTCCATGTAATAATTTATTTCGCCAAGCCCTTTATTAAACGACACTGGCTCATCAGACTCCACTTCCAAACGGCGAAACGATAAATGATAATATATATATATATATATGTGTGTGTGTGTGTGTGTAAAGATAGATAGATAGATAGGAAGGATGATAAAATTTGTCAATGATTTAGAAGGCTTTCCAACATATATGTTACTGAAAAAATACAGCAAACATACGATTACCAATGCTGGAGGCCATTTACATCAAAAGAAAGAGGCTTACTCTTAATAAAATTGATTTCCAACTTGGTACTCTGGTGTTAAAGTGTTTTTAACTGGAAGGTTATATTAGACACGTGAGGCTAAATTCTATTTCATAGTCATAACACCGGGGAACACATGAACCTAAAGTGATAACAATAAAGGCCACTTATCGGCGATTTCTAGAATTACCGCCAAAGTTCGTTGAAAAGAGCCGAAGGTAGGCGAACGTAATTGGAACTTAAAATTTAATTTCAGCGAATTCATTCCTGAAAACACAAATTCACCTTCAACACAAATTTCCCAGAAGTGAATATTGCTGACACATCTAGTCTGGTGCTGCTGCTATATATTGATGAAATCTAAAGAAGAGTCTACAATGTTATTCGTCTTGACCTGGCATCACGGCTTCAGTCGCTTTCCTACCGCCGTCTACCATTCGTCCTTGCTTTGACTAATGCTGCCACATCTGCTCTGGTGCTTCTGCTATATATTTAGAGATTCTGGATAAAATCAAAAGAAGAACCTGAAATGTTATTAGTCCTGACCTGGCATCTCGGCTTCAGTAACTTTCCCACCGCCGTACCTTTTATTTATAAGTCTACCATTCGTCCTTGCTTTGAATATTGCTATCACATATGGCCTGGTGCTTCTGCTAGATATTTACATATTCTTGATAAAATCCAAAGAACCTGCAATATTATTATTCCTGATCTGGCATCTCGGCTTCAGTTACTTTTCCACCACCGTACCTTTTATTTATAATTCTACCATTCGTCCTTGCTTTGAATATTGCTACCACATATGGCCTGGTGCTTCTGCTATATATTTAGAGAGTCTTGATAAAATCCAAAGAAGAATCTGCAATGTTATTATTCCTGACCTGGCATCTCGGCTTCAGTCACATTCCAATAGCCGAAACGTATCTTCCTTGTGCTTTTTCTATGAATACTTCCATCGTACTTGTTCTAATGAACTTTCCGCTCAGGTATCTAGACTTTAATTATTTACGCGCAGTACTTGATTGGCAGTTATGTCTCATCATTTTACTGCTTTTATTGGTTAGATAGAAACGTAATATGCTAACAGTTCCTTTACTGGTATTACTCGCTTGAGGGACTCTCTTGCGGCTTCTTCCTTCCTAGTCAAGTTTGATTTTCAAAAGTTTAAATGCAATGTCAATTGTCATCTTTTATTTCCTTAATTACTTTATTTGTATTGTTCTCTCTCTTTAATATGGTTTTTCTAATATTCCCTAACACTCCGTAATCACTAGAATCTTAATGGCTTTATTGCCTAGTTTGGGTTGAAATTAATTAAAACTCTCTCAATATATATTGTAATAGAGTATAATAAAATGAAAGATTCCTGCATAAATATACGAGGATTAATATATAGGCAGGAAACCTTTGTCCATCTTGGTACTGACCAGACACGACGTTGCTTACCTTCGGTAGTCGTACAAGAAACAGTGTTTGAACGTGATATGTCCATTATACCAACAGTAGATCCAATCTTAAAGCGTCTGGTATTCCCAAGCAGTCGCCCATCTAGTTTCTTACCAAGATCGACGTTGCTTAACTTCGGTGAGCGCACAGGAACCGGTGATGAGTCCGTAAGCCATACCAACCGATAGCAATATTCTTAGTGTTATTGTCTCTTTTGTTTGTTAAGGGTAGCCTTTGAGACCGTCGATTTCCCCTGAGCAATAGTGATACGGTTGTGTTGATCCTTTTTACTACTGCTATTGTCTGTAGTGGAAAGGTCGTTTTTATAATGATGACGCTTCAGGTTTTAGAATGATTAAATTTTTTATCTTTATTTCAAGAATGGTGAAATATCCTTATCTTAGTAAAAGATTGGTTTTAGAATGAAGAAATATCATCATCTTTCTGGATCATAACAGAATTTCCACCATGAGAAAATAATCATTATTTTTGTTCCTGAAAATGTTCTGCATGAAGCTGTTGATCTGATGGCCGACTCTTCTTTTATTGTTTTTTTTTTCTGGCTTCAAAACTATTATGTGTTCCATTTTTATCTTGTTTTTCTTTGCTGGGTTTTAAATGCATGTTTCTGTTTTATTTCTACATAGGGTTTTAATCTGTCTACTGAGACTTGAGTATGAACATCATTGTTGGTTTTCATTAGGAAATCTTTTGGGCTCCGCTTAAGGAGTGCATCATCACCATCATTATCATCATCATCATTATCATCTCCTTGACTTTTGTAATCATAGGGGTGGAGATCCGAATGCAGGAGCCGCACTCCTTTCCACATGTATCTGTCAACGGCAGCCATCAGCAATTCTGGTACAGTCATATCTATCTATCTATCTATCTATCTATCTATCTATCTATCTATCTATCTATCTATCTATCAACATTAAGTCATTATCTATCTATCTATATATCTATCTATATATCTATCTATCAATCACAGTCTTTTCATATCTATCTATCTATCTATCTATCTATCTATCTATCTATCTATCTATCTATCACAGTCTGTTCATATCTATTTATCTCTCTATCTCTCTATATCTATCACTGTTCTTATCTATCTATTTATCTATCTATCTATCTATCACATTATGTTCATATCTATTTGTCTATCTATCTATTTATCACTGTTCTTATCTATCAGTCTGTTCCTATCTATCAATCTATATATCTATCATATATGCAAGTCCGTTTATATCTATTATATAAATAGAGAGATACGAACAGACTGAGATAGACTGATAGATACGGACAGACTGATAATCAACCTATCTATTATATATATATATATATATATATATATATATATATATATATATATATATATATATATATATATATATATAAAATGGACAAAGTCCGACAATTATTTTAAAACATTTTTATGTTTATACATTCTTCTTATAGATACAAATATTTAAGTAAATGCTCAGCTAATAATAAACAGTATTAACAACATTTATGGGCCTGAATGTCCGAGAAATTTTCATAGAAATTATTCGTCCTCCGACAGGAATCGAACCTGTATCCTATACGGAACCGTCATTTAGCCTCACCTAAAAAAAGGAAGCTTAAAACTTTAACTCTCATCAAAGGACGACACGAATCGTAAATGAAGTACCACACTCTATTGATCTTTAGACGACTTGGACGTATATATAAATTCATATTACTTCACACCCACTCCAAATGATCTAATCTGAGGAAAAATAGTAATCGATTACACCGTCAGTATCTGTCTATATTTCTGAGATGAGGTATTATGTACACTATTACATCTTTGTTGCCATATTTATCACAACGTTTCGGCCGTTGTACGCTCCGGCCTTCTTTAGGTGGTTGGAATATCTAACTGGGCCCTTTATTTCGCTCGTTGGGGTAGACTGTTCTAGTTCCACGTGCCATGTCTAATGGATGTCAGTTATCAGTTATCTCCTCTTAAGAATAAAGACTGTGCGTAATCCATCCCGTGCAGCTGCGTAAAGAAATATAAAGAGGAGACAGGCCGACCCCTTAAGGTGAGGCTTCAAGAACACCAAAAAGCTGTAACACGAGGGGAAGTGGAAAAATCAACCATGGCTAACCACATATGGAGAGAGAAGGGAGATCACCGCCCTCTGTGGGATTAGGTTGAGATCATCGACAAAGAACATCATTGGAAAATTTTTAAACTTAAAGAATCAGCACATATGCTAGGCCACAAAGATCTCCTGAGCCGACCAAGCATAGAAATGAATACAATATGGGAACCAGTAATAAGGAGAGTCAGAGAAAAGCGATAATAACAACAAAAATTGCAATATGAACTCTGGTAAAAAATGATATTGATGAAGACATTAGGTTTATAATACCCAGAAATTAATACACAGATGTCCTCAAGGACACATGGCTCAGTGGATAAAGGCGTTAGTTAGATCCAGTGACAGGACCCAAAGTGTGTGAGTTCAATACCTGGTTAAGGGGAATTAACTGACAACATCCATTATAGTAAAGAGATAGATAGATAACGAAAAAGAACTATATATATATATATATATATATAGATAGATAGATAGATAGATAGATATGAACAGACTGAAATTGAGATAGGGAGTTAAACAGATAGGCAGATATGAACAGACTGAAATTGAGATAGGGAGTTAAACAGATAGGCAGATATGAACAGACTGAAATTGAGATAGGGAGTTAAACAGATAGGCAGATATGAACAGACTAAAATTGAGATAGGGAGTTAAACAGATAGGCAGATATGAACAGACTGAAATTGAGATAGGGAGTTAAACAGATAGGCAGATATGAACAGACTGAAATTGAGATAGGGAGTTAAACAGATAGGCAGATATGAACAGACTGAAATTGAGATAGGGAGTTAAACAGATAGGCAGATATGAACAGACTGACATAGGTAACGGAAAATAACAATAAGCACACACATATAGATAGATAGATAGATAGATAGATCTGTCTATATTTATGAAATGAAGTATTATTTAGATTATTCGACGAGTGAAATATAGGGTTCAGTTCGACATTCCAACCACCCGAAGAATGCTAAATATGGCAACAAAGATGAGGATGATATTCCGAAGAACACGATGTCACTCCAGTGGGTCTAAAACTGACTGTATGGTGAAAGAGAGGAAGGTAAAGTAGTTGGTTCAATTAGTTTGCCCAAGAATGTTACTGATTCATATCCCGTTGGTATTTAGTTCATTCACATTGTGTATTTTTATGATAAACCGTTTAATAATTAGCGGTATAAACCGCACGTCATCTTTGTTTAGCAAACACAAATGTACCTGAACAGGCATCTGCAACAAGGATTAGATAATGCCAGTCTGGACTACGAGGGGTTAGTAATCCTACTATATATGATAGCTGCAACGTCCTTGACGAATATGACCATTACAAAATGTCATTTTAAGATTTAGATGTGTTTTTATGATATATTAATAAACTCCCCTAAAAAGGAAAAAAAAATCTTTTACTTCACTCTCTCCAAAGAAATTGATTTACTTTTCCAAAAGTTCCACTACTAGAGAGACATTCTGAAGCAAATGGAAATACTAAATATACTTCTCTGACATACAAAACTGGTTTCGTTTTGCTTTAAGATTCAAACAAGTTTGCGTATTCATGAAATATGTTCCTAGAATTTATGAAAGTCATGAAATATGTTCCTAGAATTTGTCAACCTATACGACGGACATGTCCAAAGGCGTCGATTAGTAGACATTAAATTTGTCTAAAATATTTTCCCTTCGTAGAAGAGGCCACAAAAATCGATGGAATTGGGGTGACATTTGGGATATTGATGCCGGAAGATACAGATGATCTAACCAGCCTCCAATCAAGCTACCACCTTCACGAGAAACTTTTCAATTGACATGATGATGATTCGAAGCTGATTTTACAAGTAACTGGTCAACTATCAACTAATATTCCTCATATACCGAGATATAAGTCTTACTAATTAACCCATAGAAGGGGGAAGAAGAGGTGGATTCATAACTTTCCCAATTGTATTGGGTTTTTCAAAAAGTTCATGCCGAGTCATTTATGTTCCAACACGTTAAAACGCGTCTAATTTATCGACATATATACTTACATTTCCGATTGAGTAAATTTCAAACTATCCCTCGAGAAAGAATCTTTGAAATTACTTAATTCGTTTGAAGTGTCGTACGGTTCACCAGAGTTCTTAAAAGCTGGAACAACAGACGATGATTTCCAGAAGGTAAGAAAACAGGTGGAACCGAGGCCTTTATCATACAGTTGTGAGAGAATAAGAGACAGTTCGGAAGCATACATCTTACAGGGATGCCATCGGGTCCACATACTTGGTAAGGATCAAAGTTAGAAATGATAGCAGAAAACATGGAAGGGGTTATATGCATATCCTTCAACAGAGGTCCAGATCTTCCAGTGGGAAGTTAGGCAGGGGTGCTCCAGTTAAGTCAAGAGTAGAGTTGGAGGAGAATTTACTTGCGAATCATTCAGCTTTATATATATATATATATATATATATATATATATATATATATATATATATATATATATATATATATATATATATTTGTGTATTTAGGCAGCAATCCTTCTTTCATGCACATTTCATTAAAAACGACTGACAGGGTGCTTTTATTTAATTTTTTTAATATAATTTCTCGTGCGATCTAATAATGAAACATTTTATAAAACATACATATAACAAACTATTTCTAATTCTAACAGTTGAAATATAATCCTTGAAAATGGCTAAATGTATAGCCGAAAGCGCTCGCATAAAAAGAACATTCGGACAGTTTTTATATAATTTATCATCTGAAAAGAAAAACATTATTAGATCGCACGAGAAATTATATAAAAAACTAAATAAAAGCACCTTGTCAGTCGTTTTTAATGAAATGTGCATATATATATATATATATATATATATATATATATATATATATATATATATATATATATATATATATATATATATATATATATATATTATAAATTCACTGATTTAAAATATGATTTTTTTTCGCTACACAGGAATTACCATGTTTCAAAATCTTCAAACATGGTAATTCCTGTGTAGCGAAAAAAACATATTTTAAATCAGTTAATTTATAATATTTATGCTCTGTAAATTTACATTGAGCACTATTGTGTAAAAATAAAAACATCAATAAGAACACTGGATTCTATATCTTACTGTTCTTCCTTTTTATTATAATATATATATATATATATATATATATATATATATATATATATATATATATATATATATATATATATATGTGTGTGTGTGTGTGTGTGTGTGTGTGTGTGTGTGTGTGTGTGGTGTGTGCGTTTTGACCAATAAAATATATTAACAATTTAAAATTTTCAAACACACTGGCTTATATATTGATATTTTTGTTTTATTATTTCAATTAGATTCCTCAACATGTTTCGGTCAGCATGGCCATCATCAGGAGAAAAAAAACTGTGCTTGTTAGCGGCAGTGAACTACAAGAGTGAATTACTGTTTCTGAAGAAAGTGAACTTGTAGTTTTCATCTATTTTTTATCATTAATTTTGGTCAGCCCTTGCGTTGGTCAAATATATATCTATATATTTGGTCAAATATATATCTATATATCTATATATCTATCTATACACACACACACACACACACACACACACACACACACACACACACACACACACATATATATATATATATATATATATGCAAGTTTCATTAAAAACGACAGACAAGGTACTACGGTTAAGTTTTTTATTTAATTTTTCTTTTGTACGAACAAGAGCTTTCTTTGCTGGACAAAGGGTGTGTAAGAACTGTCCAAATGTTTTATTTTTCGGAGCGCTTTCGGCTATACCTTTAGCCATTATCACGGATGATTTGATTTTTCAGCTTAATTGAGTGTGTGCATTATGTATATGTCTTAGTGTGTAGTAGTGGTGTTTTAATTTCCAAATACGGTTAGCACGTTGTGGCCTTGTTCGTAGTTAATATTGTTAAGGGTAGGCTTTTTCTTTTTTATTATTAACGCCTCCATTATTTTTAACCTTTTTTTACAGGTGGAAGCAATCAATGTATTTGTGTTTTCTACTAGTATATTTCTAATGGAGTCTGGTAAATTTTTATGTGTGTTTAAATGGGTTCTAATGGAGCTGTGATCGGATAGGTGTAACGTAAGACGTCTGGATAAGGATGTGGTTGTGTAACCGATGTAATTATTTATGAGTCCGGTTTCGTTGGGAACGCATTTGAACTCATAAATAATGTTTGTTCTTTGCAATTTTGACTTATCAGGCGTGTTGTTATTTTTGAGGATGAGGTTAGCTGTCTTAAATTTTTTATAATAGATAATTAATTTGATTTTTTTATTTGGGTCGATTGGAGTGGTGTATTTCTTTATAATATGTCTTAGTGAGCATCCATCTTGTTTGTAATTCTTATGCATTTGGTTTTTGTAATAAATGTGTATGTGATTTTTGACTGTGTGTTCACTTTCATTATTACTTACTTTAGGGAGAAATAGTCTTATTTGTTGGTCTATAAGATAGTTAGGGAAGCCGTTGTTGATTAGGGTTTGTTTTACCCTGTATATATATATATATATATATATATATATATATATCCGGGACTGCCTCTTTGAAGTTGCTTTTAAGATAGAGGATGGCAGATCTCTGACTAAGAATTCCCTTCTTGGTCATTTTGACAGTTTTATTGATTGCTAGGAATGGAATGTTTGTATTAAGTGCATGTTATCTATTAGTTCTTTGAGAGTGTGTAGGTGTATATATTTGTGTGAGTGTCTGTATAAGTGTGAGACCTGAACACTTCAGTCACCCTCTCTAGGAGGTCCTGTAGTTTCCTTACCAAGTCGGCAATCAACACGGCGTCATACGCATATCTTATATTGTTACAAGCTTAAAAACGGCACACCGTACAGACTTTTAAGGTAGCTCCTCTGTAAAGGTAATTTGGGCCTCCACGCTAAAACAAAAGGGACCTCTGGTCGAGTTTAGAATACATCAATAATAATTATTAAGAATTAACTTTAAATTCTTCGATTCACTCCATGGAACTCCAAAACCTCACTTTAACTTTGATTCGGGCTATGTCTAAATTTCAGACGGATGTGAATTGCGTATGTGTTGATCAGCCAATTCTCGATATATCTCCCATGTTGATTCTCCCGACTGTCCTTCGGCTCTCCCTCTCGGCCGTCCTCTCTCTGCCGTACGCCAAAATGCTGTATATATAAGGACCCATCTACCTACGCGTTTTCTCACTCTCCTTTGATCAGAAGAGGGTTCAAAATGGGTCATTTTCTCTGGTTTGTTTTTTGACTTATCCAAACTTTAAATATCGGAAACCTTCAAGCCTATTTGCATTCAAAATGACAACATTACATATTCGTCCGAGAAGATTTTTAGGCAAACGTATACAAATCAAAAGTCACCTGTCAAAACCTGCAGTCCTTTGAATAACAGATGTTTTCTCAATCAACTTTCCTGGGAAAATTCAATTTTACCAAAATATTCAAACTTATACATTTTTCCGTTCCATTCACTACCACCAAAAACCACAAATATAAAATACACTTCCCTAACAAAGAAGTTACCTTCTTTTATATATATATATATATATATATATATATATATATATATCATTAAAAACGACTGACAAGGTGCTTTTATTTAGTATTTTATATAATTTCTCGTGCGATGTAATAATGTTTTTTTTGTCAGTCGTTTTTAATGAAATGTGCATGAAAGAAGGATTGCTGCCTAAATGCGCGCGCACACACACAAACACACACACACAAATATATATATATATATATATATATGATAATATTAATAGAATATCTATAGAATATTGTTTTTTGCATTTGGATAAGAAAACAGCAGATATGAAAAATTCATGAGACTATGACGAGATGGATGTCGCTTAAAGACACTATTCAACGTTACACTATTTACATTATTAAGTCTGTTATTCTCATCTTCATTGCCATATTCACAACGTTTCGGCCATTGTACGCTCCGGTCATCTTCAGGTGATTGTAGTTTCCTTTACCGGTCTGTAATCAACACAGCGTCATCCGCATATCTTAAAATATTACTAGCTTAAAAACGGCACACCGTATGGACTTTTAAGGTAGCAACTGTGTAGGGCTACTTGGACCCCCAGACTAAAACTGAAGGGACCTATGCCTTGCCTAGAATACAGCAATGATAATTATGAAGAAATAACTTTGAATTCATCAATTGACTCCATAGAACTTCAAAAACTCAATTAAACTCTGATTCGGGCTAGAAGTCCAGTTCCGGCTGAAACTCCGATTTGGTCTGAAACTCCGATTTGGGCTGAAACTCCGATTTGGGCTGAAACTCCGATTTGGGCTGAAACTCCGATTTGGGCTGAAACTCCGATTTGGGCTGAAACTCCGATTTGGGCTGAAATTCCGATTTGGGCTGAAACTCTGATTTGGGCTGAAACTCTGATTTGGGCTGAAACTCCGATTTGGGCTGAAACTCCGATTTGGGCTGAAATTCCGATTTGGGCTGAAACTCTGATTTGGGCTGAAACTCTGATTTGGGCTGAAACTCCGATTTGGGCTGAAACTCTGATTTGGGCTGAAACTCCGATTTGGGTCGAAATTCAGATTCAGGCCGAAAATCTAATGTTTTAAGTCACAAACTCAGCGGAAATTCAGTTGAGTTCTTCAGATCAGGAAACCTTTCCCTAATTCTGATTCCTTGACATTTTGAAGAAATAAAGCTGATTTCCTTAATTCACTAAGATTTGGAGATATTTTAAACTGAATTTAAAACAATTTTTTTTAATTCAGTTTTTTCTGTTACTTTAAAATCAATATAAATTAAAAAAACTTTTAAAATCAGTAAATTTTTTCAGTTATTTTAAAATTTGAATTTTTAACCGTTCCCTCCTTACCTGGGGACAAATCTCAATTCTGGATGTTCAAGCACCAGATGAAGGGTAAATGTTTAATCCCGAGATAATCCAGATTCCGAAAAGGTATAAAATGTCTATGTGGAGCAAGTGTGGAACAAGTTGGAAGGGTTTCCGGCACACGGACGGACAGACAGAATTTGTTGTTTATTCATTTCGAAGATTATGCCTGACCAAAATAAATCCTCGTAAGATTTATAGTTACCTTAGTAGAGCATCACTATTCAGCAAGTATGGGCAAATTATTTGTAAACACTGGGCCACACGAAGCACAGTCCATCATAAGGCGGGCCACACTACTAAAAATAAATGAAGGTAATTTTTCATTAAAATACCGCAGCCATTTTCCCAACAAAAGCGCATGCGCATAAGCATCTGCCTTAGAAATGGAGAAAAGTCGATTTTTTTTTCTTTAGAGAAAAGATTCCTTCTTTAATTAAAAAAAAATGAAGTCTTGGTGTGCTATTGTCACTGGTGACAAACTAATTAACACACACTGCTGCCTGTGATTTGTTTTTAATTTATTTATTTGACGTTACAAAATGTATTTGACATCTTTAAAATAAGTATATTTATTCTCTAGAGAAAAATAATTACCATTAACTTTTCCTGGTTTTGAAGTAAAAGTTATATGATCTTCCTTAGTGACAATTGGCAATCGTTTAAAATGTTGACGAGGTTAGCTTCAACGAAAAGATACAAAATTCATGAAACCTTGTGCGTAATAATTGTTTATGTATTTGATTGAGCATGAGAGAATGTGTGAGTGAATAAGTGAGAATGAAAAGAAAAAAATACCATTTAAATAAGCGTTCTTTTCCTCATCAAATTAGGCGGGCTATTCACAATGTCAATCGGGCCGCTTATGGCTCGCAAGCAGCAGTTTGCCCTGGACTGATTTACACAGAAACTGACGGCGTAGCGATGTGTTCAGCTTTTGCACAATGCATATCCGTCTTTGGATTTTGTCGTGAACCTCGAGATGAACAGCGGAGGCCACTCGACCATATATGGCAACAGTATTCAATGAAAGGACGAATGGTAGATTTGTATATTTGAAGGATGGACTCAGACGAAAAAAAAAACTTCTGGCGTGGCACCGAGAATCAACTTTCCTTGCAGTAGATGAAGCTATTGATTCAATGTAGATGTTCCATCCCGGGTTAATGGAGAACGTTAGCACAAGAAGGCGTACTGAGGCGCTCTCGTGGAATTAAGCATCAGCCTTGCTGATAGAAAGCAGGGAGGGTTATCTATGGTGAGTAAATGACAGCAGTTTCGTTTTGGAGGCATTAAAATTCTGTTGAGGAGTTATTTCCACAGTGGAAACTGTATTCGGACTAAATGCGTCATAAAAAAGGTTAAAAGTACAGAAACGTTAGGAACTTGTAATAAAGTGTTATGCAGAGTAATCGAGTTGTGGTCGCTGACTACTTCCTTTTCCTTCGACTACTACTGACTCCTACTTATAATAGATGGGAGAGTCTATTACCTATAGACTAGGTGTCTTTCACTATAACAAATTCACAAGCCGTTTCCTGTCCCAGTCCACCACAGATTGTAGATAATTCAGATTTATTAAATTGCGCCAGCTAGACACGAATGCCCTTTTTGCAGAAATCCCTAAGGTTTTTCTGCTAGCAACCTTGTGACAAACTTGGTTTGTTTGTAACGCAGATTGAGAGCATATTTTCAAGGCTCCATGCACCAACGTATTAATCAGGTACAGTTTTTGCTAAGTCCCAGTGAAGGTTTGATTACGGTATACAGAGGTAAAAAAAAACACGCCATAAGAAGGTGGAGTAATGGATAGCGGCTCGGATTAAGGAATCGTAGAGTCGAGTTCGAATTCCAGTTGAATTCATTACATTCACTTGCGTGCTAATACCCTTGGGAAAGGTATATAACCCTTATCTTCTCCCTCCAGCTATAGGTAAATAGCAAGACAAACCGGGTTCTATAGCTATGGATTACAACTGGTGTACCGCAGAAAGAAATTGCAACCTACTGCGGGAGTGATGTATCGTAACATCCATGGATGCCTAAGCGCGTATTACGCATGCACATAACTGCAATCTTTCTTGCTAATTGTTTAAAATGCTGACGACGTTATCGTGAACGAAACGTTACAAAATTCACGAAAACTCGTACTTAATCATTGCTTATGTATTGGTATATGCATGAATGTGTGAGTGAACAAGTGAGAAAGAAAAGAAAACAAACAACATTAATAAGTAAACATTATTTTTCTCATGAAATTAGGCGGGCCATAAGGAATGTCAATCGGGCCGCATGTGGCTCGTGGGACACAGTTTACACTAAAACTGACAGCGTAGCGGGTTCAGCACATAGTCCGACTAAATGTGTCATTGGAAAACAAAATTTTCACTAATTCCCTCAAGACTCCCTCCTTATAATTCTCGATCGACCTCTTTATTTTGTTGATTGAATCCGCTGCAAGTTTTAGAAGAAAAAGATAAATTTTCACGATAGAGAGTTTAACGGGAAGGTTTAATTTTGTTGTATCAAAAACTATATAAACCAATTGAAAATCAACCCAGCGACCTTCTTCGTTATTTTCTTATGTTATTTTCTATTTCCGCCAGCGAAAGCGTTATTTGTCCTTTTTTTGTATGGTTCCGTCGCTGTTCGACCCGACCACTGCGGTTCTCTCAGCAGCAGGTCACGTGGGGTTCAGCTGCTCCTTCAGTGGCTGCTGTCTCGTCTCACATTCAAGGCCAAATGTTTGGAGCGCACAGCGAGGATCGAACACACCACTCAGTCGTAATTGATAGACAAGCTTGTTAACCATTACACCACGTCCAAGTGTCCAGTGTCGTTAATTATGAACGTCTAGAAAACCTACCTAATTTCATCGAACGAATTTTGTGTTTATTATGTTTCGCTTTACAACAGAAAATGCATCTCCTTTTCGCGTTTCATTCAAATATTTCATCTCTATTCTTCAGGGAAGGCATGTGTCTAAACTCCCCTGGTTATGTGTAAAAAGCACGACAGTTTTAGTTCTTCACGCCTGGAAAGCTGTTCATCTAAAAAGAAAATTAATCTGATAACACAAAGAATAAAATTAAAATTAATAAAAATGACAGATTATCGGTTTCCATCGACTGTCCGAAACTCGGCTGTGAACTGGGGATGGGTTGGGAGTTGAACCAACAACTCGGCTCCGTAAAAACCTATAATTGCCATCGGAATAATCAATAAGTCTCCAATGAACAAATTTCATATCTTTCAAAACAGAGAGAAAACATCGCCTACGATTTTTATCACTTTGAAAGACCTGTATTGCGACTAAGAGGAAAACCAAAATGAAATAATTAAAGAAACAATGTCGATGCGATGGGTTTGCAAGACGTTTCTAAAAGTATCATCGCTATATTGACGAAAATATATTTTTTTCTTCGCTCTCTTCGATTTGAAGTAAAAATATATTGACTGCATTCTACAGACATCCATTAGTTAAGGGTTTCACTTTCGTCTGCTACCATTTGAAAACGGCTGAGCAAGTCGCAAGTAAATCTCGCTCGGAATTGTTTTCGACTCAAAATCTAGCCTACGAGAGGGGAATAATTTCGTGGCCTGACATATTTATTAGCTGAGTTTCTGTCCATAATTGTCGATTTAATAGAGAAATGCCTCGGGATTAAGTGTATTGACAAAGAAGAAGATTATGTTGAAAAATAAATGCGTTTTAAATAATCAGACTTACTGAGAGATCCACGGTTAAATCAATAAGTCCGTAATCTGATATATTTACTAACCAAATTGCGATGGGACACTTTAAAATCTTAATCCTCGATCTGTGAAACCCGTACCGCGTTGAAATACTTTGAAATAAGTTAAGCAACGACGAGACCCGTCAGTACCTAGATGGGTGACCGCTTGGCAATACCAAGCTTGTATGTGCGATTGGAATAACCAACGGCGAAAATCGCTTCGGAACACCGATCCTCATACAATCACAGAAGTTAAGCAATGTCGAGCCAAGTCAGTATCTAGATGGGTGACTGCTTGGGAATACCAAGTGCTGTAAGCTTGGATGTGTGGTGTAACGGATAATGGCTCAGAAAGGAAATCGGAGAGCCGAATTCGAATTACAGTCTAGGTAAGGTATGAATCCAACGTTTATCTCCCCAGCTATGGGTTAATTAGTAGGACGTGTATTAGGAAAGAATTATTATCGTCAAAAATTCGTTTAGTCTAAAATATTGTCTGACTTTATAAAAATTATTAAAACGTAATTCAATATACAACCCACTATGTTTCGCTTCTGTTAGCTGCCATTTGGAAACGGCTGAACAAGTCGCAAGTATATCACGCTCGGAATTGTTTTCGACTCCAAATGTAGCATACGAGAGGGGATCAATAATTTCGTGGCCTGACATATTTATTAGCTGAGCTTCTATTCATAATTATCGATTTAACAGAGAAGCGCATCGGGATTAAGCGCATTGACAAGGAAGGCGAATATGTTGAAAAATAAACGCGTTTTAAATAACCAGACTTCGGACTTACTGACAGATCCACGTACAAGGGGAAACCAATAATTCCGTAGTCTCGGAGATTTGCTAACAGCATTTCAACCTGACGTTTTAAATTCATAATCCCCGAACAATGATCACCGAAGTTAAGCAACGTCAATCTTGGTCATTACTTAGATGAGTGACCACTTGGAAATACCAGGTGATGTAACCTTAGCAGTGCGCGCAGTGTAATGGTTAACATCTCGGAAGTATTAATCGGTGAGCCGAGTTTAATAATATATATATATATATATATATATATATATATATATATATATATATATATATATATATATATATATATATATATATATATGACTTCTATGTTCACTTTTATATTTACACACACTCTATTTCTGATATTGAGCACTTTATTACATAAATATAGTACACCTTAAGACTATATTTCTTTATATATATATATATATATATATATATATATATATATATATATATATATATATATATATATATATATATAGGCTTTTTAATTTTTTTTTTCATAAACGTTTTGCTTGTAAATAGAATTGTTCATAAGCATTTTTGGTTCTCACCAGTCGAGATGCGGTCGCATCGAAATAAGGATGCATCTTTGTAGTGAGTAAGTTTTTTTTGTCCGTATATATATATATATATATATATATATATATGTATATATAAATAAAAAGGAAAGAACAGTAAGATATAAAATCCGGTGTTCTTATAGATATTTTTATTTTTACACAATAGTGCTCTATGTAAATTTAAATTTACAGAGCATTAATATTATAAATTAATAGATTTAAAATATGGTTTTACCGCTACACAGTGATGACCATGTTTCAGAAATGGAAGCTAAAGCCCCTGAATTTAATTTTGTTATTAAACCAAAGACATTAGTTCCATTTCCTCATCAAGCGAATTTTGGAGTAACTTACTTTTTAAAATTTACGGTTGTTAACGGCACAGGAAAGATTCATAGTTTGAGGGTTTCCAAGGTTACCGATAAATCCATTCATCTAGACAAGGGGTGGTAGAGGGTTCAATTTTTAATTTTCGTTGTCTCAGTTAATAGTTACATTTGAAAGCGGGGTTATGTTTAGGGATGGGTAGGGATGTATCTTTTAACAAATTCTGACATCCGCTAAATTCATGTCATCTGGGTTTATTTCTAACGGCAAAAATTCTTATGGTATTATTTCTATTTGTATATTTAAAGATTTTGAGGGACTGTTTAGGTTAGAATATGTTTTATCCACCTTTCTAAAAAGTTATTTTTAATATTTGATATACTATACTCCTAGTTAAAAACCAAGTAAATGTATTAGGATTACTTACAGTATTTAAAATTATTTATTCTTATCGAGTATAAGTAAATATTATTTTATTTTATTTTATTTTATGTAAACTTTATGACAATGACGGCAAAGGTGGTTAAATTATTTCACTAATTCAATAAACTTAGTATTATAAATGTATATATGTATGTATAAAGGACATTTAATGTTCAATATTATATTCTAACTTATTAATTTCACATGACTTTCGGTGTTCACTTGGATTCTTTCCAGTGTTTGAATTGCTTTGAGAGAGGTGTTATGGTTAGAGTACGTTTTATTTAATTACAATTTTAAAAGATATTTAGGTTAGAATCTGTTTTATTTAATTTCAATTTTAAAACATTTTTAAAAATTCTACTTTCAAATTTAACTTTTTAATTTTAATCGGCTATATTTCTTTATAAACCAAGTAAATGTAATATAATTATCTACATTATTTAAAATTATTTATACCCATCAAATATGAGTATGTATAATAATCAGGTAATTTTTTTTTTTTTTTTTTTTTTTTTTTTTAGATTATTTAAAGATTATTTAAAGAAAACTTTTGGCAATGACGACAAAAAATAGCTATTTCATTTCTCTGATTCAGTAAATTTTTATTTTTTATAAACTTAGTAATATATAGTTTCTCATGTATGCATAAAGGACATGGGTCATTTAATGACCTACATATTCTAGCTCTTCTTATTAACTTCCATTTCACTACAGAAAAAAAAAAAAAAAAAAAAAAAAATTACCTGATTATTATACATACTCATATTTGATGGGTATAAATAATTTTAAATAATGTAGATAATTATATTACATTTACTTGGTTTATAAAGAAATATAGCCGATTAAAATTAAAAAGTTAAATTTGAAAGTAGAATTTTTAAAAATGTTTTAAAATTGAAATTAAATAAAACAGATTCTAACCTAAATATCTTTTAAAATTGTAATTAAATAAAACGTACTCTAACCATAACACCTCTCTCAAAGCAATTCAAACACTGGAAAGAATCCAAGTGAACACCGAAAGTCATGTGAAATTAATAAGTTAGAATATAATATTGAACATTAAATGTCCTTTATACATACATATATACATTTATAATACTAAGTTTATTGAATTAGTGAAATAATTTAACCACCTTTGCCGTCATTGTCATAAAGTTTACATAAAATAAAATAAAATAAAATAATATTTACTTATACTCGATAAGAATAAATAATTTTAAATACTGTAAGTAATCCTAATACATTTACTTGGTTTTTAACTAGGAGTATAGTATATCAAATATTAAAAATAACTTTTTAGAAAGGTGGATAAAACATATTCTAACCTAAACAGTCCCTCAAAATCTTTAAATATACAAATAGAAATAATACCATAAGAATTTTTGCCGTTAGAAATAAACCCAGATGACATGAATTTAGCGGATGTCAGAATTTGTTAAAAGATACATCCCTACCCATCCCTAAACATAACCCCGCTTTCAAATGTAACTATTAACTGAGACAACGAAAATTAAAAATTGAACCCTCTACCACCCCTTGTCTAGATGAATGGATTTATCGGTAACCTTGGAAACCCTCAAACTATGAATCTTTCCTGTGCCGTTAACAACCGTAAATTTTAAAAAGTAAGTTACTCCAAAATTCGCTTGATGAGGAAATGGAACTAATGTCTTTGGTTTAATAACAAAATTAAATTCAGGGGCTTTAGCTTCCATTTCTGAAACATGGTCATCACTGTGTAGCGGTAAAACCATATTTTAAATCTATTAATTTATAATATATATATATATATATATATATATATATATATATATATATATATATATATCAGAAAGGCTCCAACCGCTGCTAGTAAACAGAGCATGTTTAAGCTTGTGGCTCGGCTCCTGTAAGGTTTATAATTTTGGAAATGATTGTAATAGCTAAGTACTGAGGTTATATCATATAAAAGGCTGAATTAGAACCACTGCGTTATTTTTCAAAAAGGGTTGGAAATTATTTAAGGTTAAGTTTAAGGTCACATCTAAGAAGTCTACTTGTTTTATGTTAGAATTAATTTTGACGTTGAGGTGTAAAGATTTAAACACTCTATGAATCCATTTCCTCAACTTGTCAACCTTGATTCCGGTAGAATCATTCACTACCATCAAGCCACCCTCTCTATAAATCCCTATATTATTTAAACTAATTTCATTGTGAGCTATGAGATTGTATAGAATAAACAGTCTGACCAAGTCCGATGATTCTGCAGAATCCAGTGATCCCATCGATACATCAAAGTTTTCACTATATTTGTTCGTTGTTGTGTATCATGATTGATTTTCTGCAATTTAGGATGATGTCGATTTCATCCCTAGAAATATCGGAGTAAAACTCGGCAAACTCCAAGGCTGTTTCGAAAAGGTTTTTAGATATCGATGGATAGAAGTTCACGATATCAAATTGGATGAAGGTATTGCTGTTTTTGTTATTGAGGCTTTTAAACAAATCAATCACTTCTGCAGTGCCAACCCATCGGATTAGGTCGAGCTGAATCTTTATCTGTTTGTTTACACGTTCCAGGATCGTTTTACTAATTCTCCCGATTTCAGATTTGGTCGGGTTGATAATCCTTGTAGGCAGTTTGTTTAGGAAATCAGATTTATGGTCTTTGAGTAGAATGTAGGCTTCCCTAGTCGAAAGTTTGGGAACCCTATCACTTATTTTCAGCTTTTCGGTAATCTTCTTGTCCGATGAATTAATTATCTTTACGTAGTTATAATTATCTGTATTAAACTTCTTGTAATTTTTCGTTAAATCCTTTTTAATCAAGGTGTTATAATCCATTGGATCAAGTTTGTAGAAGTTTGAAGTCTTATCCGACTTTAAAAATATTTGTTTTGACGGTTTGATTTCTGTGACGACCGTATCCAAACTTTTTGAAAGCTGTTCTTGTGATTGTGGAAGCTAATATTGTTTATGATATCTAAAAGGTCCATTTTGAATTTTTTTTTAGTTGGTCGATAAAAGGAGCTGTTTTTAAGTTCTTAAATCCATAATTATCCATCATTTTGGAGATTTCGGTTTTTTTCCGGTCGTTAAGGAAGAAGTAAGCTATCTATCTATCTATCTATCTATCTATCTATCTATCTATCTATCTATCTATATATATATATATATATCTATATATATATATATATATATACACAGACACACACACACACAATATATATATATATATATATATATATATATATATATATATATATATATATATATATACAGACACACAAGGTGATTATAATGCAACCCCCTATTTTATATATGATGGACTCTTCCGTCAAACTATAATTTTTAACAAGTTGGGAGTGTCTATCATAAATAAAATAGGGAATTGCATTTCAATCACCCTATATATATATATATATATATATATATATATATATATATATATATATATATATATATATATTGTGTTTATTTTGCCAGCATGTTTTCATTTTGACAAGTTTCAATGAATCATTGAATAATTTAGATAAGTTTTCTTATAAATAGACAAAGCTTGTTTAAATTATTCAATGACACATCTCTCTCTCTCTCTATTTATATATATGACAATCTGCCTAAGTGAAACCTTGGTAGGTTTGTCTGGTTCATTAGGTTTGACTAGGTCTGCTCTACGTTTGTATCGAGCTCTTTAGTTAGTTGTTTACTCGTATCGGCGTTTTTCTTTGGGCCTTGAACCTGTATCTGTGCGATTATTTTCGACAGACTTTCATGTTCCTGGCTCTTTCTTTTTTAAAACCTTTTTTTCCCTTCGTGATTGATTTGGCTATTGTTAAATCAAGAATTCGAAGGTTTTTCGACACGAGTATAGTTACCTATATATATATATAAATATATATATATATATATATATATATATATATATATAGGTAACTATTATATATATATATATATATATATATATATATATATAGGTAACTATTATATATATATATATATATATATATATATATATATATATATATATATGAAGTGGACATTGAAGTCAACACTCAGAGGCGACAATCAGTTTGAAATTTATTTAATTTTTTCAAAAACATATTTAGGCTAATGGAAGTGTATTTGAATTATTTACTGTAATGTAAATTTATTTTGAGTTATTAAAGCCGATGGAAAATTATTTCTAAAAAAAGAAATGGCAACAAAACGAATACAAATGAACGTTTAATTATACTCCGTTTGGATAATCAGTTCTCCTAAATTAATTCCCTTTATAACATCAGTCCTCTTTATTTCCGCCATTATGTATCTTTTCTGTTTTTTGTTGGTTAATGGTTCATCAATCTTTTAAATTTCTTTTACGCTTAAAATTGTTAACATAACCTATCTAGTAATGTGCATGCCGTATTTTGTTCGTTAACAAAAGAAAGAAAAAAATGATCACCATTCTGTTCTATTCCGTCGTTGCTGCATAATAAATCCCACTACGCATGCGTGAAATGTTGTATGTGTCATCCTTTAAAGTGACGCCATGATGGCTTCATGCTGTGAACGCTCTAACGAGGTCTTTTATTTACTGTTCGCTGGATTTTAGGGAGGGATTTATGTAAACTATGTTTTATATGAAACATTCGCTTTTCCTTTGCACTGATACTGTCTCGTAAAATGTTTTTAAACAGCATCATTTGCAGATTTTATTGGTTGTAGATATTTTGTTTCACAGAAAGGGTGCGTTTTCTTGAGTAGTAAGAAAGTAAACTTCTTCAAGATAAAACTTCTTCACAGACATTTCTTGTTTAAATAAATTAGAAGTAATATGAAAGATGTGTAGTTTAAATATATTAGTACATCCACAACGTGTTCGGTACTGTGGGATTACAGACGCTAGTTTAGTTACGGGAGGCGAGTTTTGAAAGACTTTATATCGATAGGCCGGTAATCATTAATTTAACTTTAAAAAGCTAGATAATAGTGAGGAATTCAATGACAAAATAAGGGAAAATATTCCTAAGTTAGGGATCTATCTATCTATCTATCTATCTATCTATCTATCTATCTATCTATCTATCTATCTATTTATCTATCTATCTATCTATCTCAGTCCATTCCTATCTATCTATCTATCTATCTATCTATCTATCTATCTATCTATCTATCTATCTATCTCAGTCCATTCCTATCTATCTATCTATCTATCTATCTATCTATCTATCTATCTATCTATCTATCTATCTATCTCAGTCCATTCCTGTCTATCTATCTATCTATCTATCTATCTATCTATCTATCTATCTATCTATCTATCTATCTATCTCAGTCCATTCCTATCTATCTATCTATCTATCTATCTATCTATCTATCTATCTATCTATCTATCTATCTCAGTCCATTCCTATCTATCTATCTATCTATCTATCTATCTATCTATCTATCTATCTATCTATCTATCTATCTATCTATCTCAGTCCATTCCTATCTATCTATCTATCTATCTATCTATCTATCTATCTATCTATCTATCTCAGTCCATTCCTATCTATCTATCTATCTATCTATCTATCTATCTATCTATCTATCTATCTATCTATCTTTCTCAGTCCATTCCTATCTATCTATCTATCTATCTATCTATCTATCTATCTATCTATCTATCTATCTATCTATCTCAGTCCATTCCTATCTATCTATCTATCTATCTATCTATCTATCTATCTATCTATCTATCTCAGTCTGTTCTTATCTATCTCAATGAAATATTTTTTACTCTCGACGTGTACATGTTAAATTATCTATGATCTATGGGTCAATTTTAGCCATTTGACGCTACATCCCCTTCCCTCTTCATCTCTCGATATTAACCTTTCTTCTTCTTGAAAATGCTTAGCGAGTGTCGAAAAGAAGACGAAGCATTACGCACAATTTCGGCAAGACCCTTTGAAATTTTCCACCCGACAACAAATGACTCCGAATGACACCAAGAGAAATTCACCCAAAATCTTAACAGACACAACTTGTCTGTTTTATTTCGTTATCTTTAATGCCATGTTCCCTCAGGACGTAGCCGGTGATGGCTCTCCACAGATACCTATTTTTTTCTATTATATTAGCTTAAAGCCACTCTATTGGGCGTCATTTAAGCTAGCTCCTGCGGAGTGCTCTTGACTGGGCCCTCATCGCAACATGCAGGGAGGAGTAGATGCGATAGGCAACAATAAATAAACAGGAGAACTCAAAACTGATCACTGCGTTTATGTATTGCATTAATATTTAAGCTTACCTTTTAAAAGTTCAACGATAACTCTTCTGTCGCCACTTAATTTAAAGACAATTTGATGTACGTAGGTCCTTACTTTTCGTACAAAAAAATTATTATTATTTAATGGGAGACTTTACTAGATTTCGTAATTAATTTCAATTATTCCCAGATTTATTTCCAAGTTATAAAAATCGTTATCGTACAAAAGATTCTTCGCAAAAATCACGTAAGATATCGCCGAAAACAATTACAGTAATGAAAACTTGGGAATTCAAAATTTCAGGATTACACGTCAGGATCCGGCCCGGAATGTTTTTAATTTGCTCATGGAATCGGCCTGATTCCAAAATGGTATGATATGTTGGGCTACGCCATCTAGGAGTAAAGTTGAAAAGACGGCTATTTTTATTTTGAAACTCTGTAAATTGAGAACAGTAATTTTTTCGTTTGAACATTAGCTATTGAAAGTTAGAGAGTTGTGTCCCCTTAATTGTTTTTATTAGTAGAAGCCAAGATGGCGGAATCCGAAAACAATCCCAGTAAGGAAAACTTGGGAACTCAGAATTTCAGATTTCTTTATTGTTAATTTGCTCACGGAGGCCGCATGATTCCAAAATGGTATGATATGTTGGGCTACGGTCTTTAGGAGTAAAGTTGAAAAAGTGTGACACAGTGACACACTGATTCAAGCATTTATTATATAGATTAGATCATTGCAAATATTTGTGCCTGATTCGAAAATTGAAACCAAAGTTTTAGATACTCACAAGAAAACATTTATTAGTCGCCATTGATTTTAAGAAATTTCTCTCGCCGTTCTACAAGCTTGTAAATACAATTTTCGTGTTTTGTGTTGGAAGAATATTGTCAGGTAGTTTTCGACTGTCTGTATAGAGTCACAATTTTTGTCATTTAAATTGTTCTGTAGAGACTGGAAGAAAAGAAAATCCGAAGGAACAAAATCAGGAAAATACGTGGTTGCTTTCTTTCCATTTTAAATCTAAGCTTCCGGAAGGTCTGTTTTGCCGCCTTACCTTGACTTATGGGGGAAAAGGACACCTTTACCATTCGCCAGAATCGGACGTTTTTCGTGAACCTAAGTCCCTTTAAATGTCGAAAAACAGTTGAGAATATCGATTTTCAAACTCTTAGTAATCTTATCAGTCGAAATATTCGCTTTATTCTCTACGGTAGCAAACACAGCGTCTTCATCGATGTCGGAAGATCGACCGAAGCGTGCATCATAATTTAAGGTGAAATCAACCTCCCAAAATTTGCCAAACTAATTCTTGACCGTCCGAGGAACTGGACCACGATCCAAATAAAGCATCCAAATGTTGTTGTTTCTTTTGTCGCAGTTATGTCGCTTCCTCCTTTTCGAAATTCATCGAGCATAGTATGGCGAATGGGCAATTTTTCATCATCCACCTTGAAGGCATCCATTTGTAGACATGACGTCAACATTCAACAAAGTCTGATTCAAATTTGAACGATGCAATATTACAGTCTAGAACACGCCATCAGTTGGCTCCAAAACAAACCCCAGGATCAAGCTGCTGTCATTTTACACTAACAATGAAAATCAGGCAGGAACTTATCTATAGATAGATAGGAATAGCCTGTGATAGATAGATAGATAGATGCGAATATATATATATATATATATATATATATATATATATATATATATATATATATATATATATTGATAGTTGTATATTTAGGCAGCAATCCTTCGTTTATGCATGTTTCATTAAAAACCACAAACAAGGTACTACGGTTAAGGTTTTACTTAATTTTTCTTGTGTCCAAAAAAAGAGCTTTCTTTTCTGGACAAAGGGTGTGTAAGAACTGTCCAAATGTGTTATTTTTCCGAGCGCTTTCGGCTATACCTTTAGCCATTATCAAGGATGATTCGATTTTTCAGCTTAATTGAGTGTGTGCATTATGTGTATGTTTTAGTGTGTTGTAGGGATGTTTTTAATTTCCGAATACGGTTAGCACATTGTGGCCTTGTTCGTAGTTAATATTGTTCAGAGTTGGCTTTTTCTTTTTTAGTATTAAAGCCTCCATTATTTTTAATCTTTTTTTTTCGTAAAAAAAGATTAAAAATAATGGAAAGCTTTCCATTATTTTAATCTTTTTTTCGTATATATATATATATATATATATATATATATATATATATATATATATTCTCCAAGTATAGGATTAGTGTATACGGAATAAATTCCGATAACCAAAATCTACTATTCTTAAAAGAGTGCTCAATACAGAGTAGAGCAAATATAATTTATTTGAAAATATGTTACAAAATCGCTACAAAAATAGCCATGTTGTTTCAACACTTTCTCATCAAGTGATGATGTTGAATGTAGAATAAAGGGTTTTTAAAAGGTTCAAATCAATCAAACACCCATCGAAAGGGGAAACGCTGTCACATAAGCTGCAATGACCAATCAAAATACAAGTATATGAGAATTCAAAAAACTTGACAACGAACCTTTGTTATAATAATTAATGGCTTAATGTTAGGGTTAGACTAAAATAGAAATCATTCTAATTAATTAATATTAAATTTTACTATAAAATTGAAAATTAAACATTTTAAATTTTAAATTTAATCTGTATTAAGTTTAAAATTTCAAGACCTAGATAAAATTACAAATCGGTCACCACTAAAATTTTCCACACATTTCCTACTATTTATTAAATGTTCAGCAATAGCAGACCCAGAACTGTTGGTCAGTTGGATATTCCTGGCGGACGGATTCAAAATCCTGGGGGGTAAATGCTGTTTTATTCTCGAATCCAAATCCCACTCCGGATTTCACCTCAAGCTGCTAGAGTCCTTGTATATCAGATCCCGTGAGCCTTCCCTTTGTAAACAGAAGGAATGCTTGCTGAGTCTGAATGTTATTGGGCTCTAGTTTCTTGAAATTCATCATTTTTTTCTTCTTCCATTCCATTCGTTAATTTAAAATTAATTTACACGCCTTTTTAAATTCCCAGAATAAATAAGCTTGATAAGTCCTGGGACGAAACCGGTTGTTTTTGTTTTCGCTTTTGCTTTAAAAAATGCCCAATAAATATTGTCTTTTCCTATCTAATATATATATATATATATATATATATATATATATATATATATATATATATATATATATATATATATATGCTCCTGAAATTAATTTCGGTTGAGCCCTCTGGTTTGGGGTGTGAATTTGTAAACAGTGACTATTTATGCTAATACTGCACGACTCTTCGACAGAATTGAGTCACTCTCAGTCACTGTGTGTTTATCCGAATCTAAAAATAAACACGCTAAAATTCACCTCCGTACCGTACGCTGATGGCTTAGCGGGTAGAGGTTCCGACTGACGCAAATTCAGTCAGGTTTCGATCGTAGCTAGAGGCAACCGGACGTCTAGCCACACTGATGAGCTGTGAAACAGCGAAACAGTCTGTCTGTGGATGACAAATATATATATATATATATATATATAGTACGTAAAAGGGTTACGGCCGGAGTGGAATTAGGCGAGGAAACAGCAGTATTAATAGTCCTCAATACACGTGTGAAAAAAAAAAATTAAAACGAAATAAGATGTAGAGCTTTTAACTTTAAAAAATAGGAGATCAGTTGAATCCGCTACACTGGTTTCAACCTTACGGTATCCTCAGGTGATTTTTATCATTGACTTCGCAACGGTTTATTTTTTTAAAAAAAGAAAGAATAATGAACGCTATATTTAAAAAAAAAATATAGATAAACAAACGTGCAACATTGGGTTTAATAGAAAGGGAGGAGAACGATATGAAGTTTGAAGAAGAGGAAGAAGAAGAAGAAGAAGGGGAGGAGGAGAAAATCAAGGTATTATAAATGTATGAATTTTAAATAGACAGATAGATAGATATTTATATAGATATACATATATGTTATTTTGAATTTATTTTGTTTAAACGTTACTTGATGGATGCTTATATTCGAGTAGAAGCTATGCTTTTTTAAAATTAAACAACAATTTTATCCAACTATATCTACCGGCTTGAATATTTGAGAAATCTTGTCAGAAAAATTATGTGCCCTCTGGCAGTAGCTGTTAATTCAGTCGACAATAGCTGTGTTGACAGCCTGATGACAAATTGATTGTTGTTCTACGGAGGCTCTATCTGTAAGATATAATTGAAGAAAATGACGTGATCGACTTTTATATATAATTGTTAAGTACTCAGTATCCTTAAAAATTTATGAAAATATTTTCCGTAGTTTTATCGAATTTTAGAAATGCTGGCTTTAAATTTACTACAGTTATCGCTCTTATTTTCTGACAAATAATGTCAGAGTTTTACGATGCAGGGCGTTTCTTCTGTAAATTGGGTTTCTGTTTGACAAAAACAAAATGATGTTTTAAATTCTTCAAGGAATCTTGTTTTAGCTAATATAAATACGAAGGAGCTTAAATTTCATAAAATTAAGTAAGATAGGGTAACAGATGTAAAAGAAAAAATATTTTTTTACCAAAAACAATTAAAAAATAATTTCATTCGCTTGTGCATAATTCCTGAAAACTTTATCAAAATTCGATAATTATTAGATTTTTGCAAGAATTTCCAAAACAATGTATTTTTAACGCCAAAAAAAGACGCTAAAAATCTCTATACTAATCTTTGGCCCACCAACGGGCACAATAAAAACAAGATTTTTAACCAAAATTTCGAAATTGTTAGAAATGATTAACACATTTAATAAAATAATAAAAAATACGTCAGTGTTTCCTCTTAATCATAACATAAACATTTTGACGATATTTTTTTGTATCAAGTTTGGGAATTTTTTAGAAAGTTTTTGGTGGTTACATAAGTAACATGGCGATAGAATTTGCCAAAATCTCTTAGTAAAGTTTGTCTTTTAGCTATGTCACCTAATCTCTGTACTGCCAACCATTTACACAAGCTTCTTTTACGTGCTGTGTCCTTTCAGGACGTTGGGGATAATAGCCCCCCACAACATCTAGTCCTTTGTATCTCTTAGTGAAAATTCTCTTTTTGTTATCTCTCCTAAACCCTGTTATGCCAAACATTTACATAGGTAGAGGTTACCTGCTGTTTTCCCCTCTCTCACTGTCCTTGAATATGCCCTATGAGTGTCAAATTTTCCAAGCCCTCTTTCCTCATTATGCACCCTAAAAATTTCAATTGTCTCTTCTTGATGCTAAGTTTAAGTGTCCTGTTTGTTTTCTTTTTGTTTTTCTCTGAAAATCCGTCATTGTTCCATCGTTAATTCACGGTATTCTCAGCATCCTTCTGTAGCGGGAAGGGACAATTCAAGACTGTCGACTGAACACCGCCGACTGAGCGCCGGGACAACTCAGAACCCAGGACAACTCAGAACCGAGACAACGCAGCACAGGAAAAACAACTTTATAACTGAATAAAAAGTAATCTATTAAGGATTAAATCCTTAATTAGTGAATATTTTTCTTCAAACACGGCAATCGAAAAGGTATTGTGTAAAATATGAACCAGTTTTTTAAAATTATTTTTAATAAATAATTTTCAATAATTCACAATATTAAATGTTATATTTTTTATAAAAATATTTTAGAATATCGATTTACTTTATAAAAAAATTGAAAACAAAAACTGCTTCATATTGTTCTGCATTTTTCGATTTAATTTATTAAAAAATAATTAAAAACATGTGTCTTTTATTGAATTGTTTTTTATATGTCAATTTTACTTTATTAAAAAAATAAATTTCTTTACGAATTACTTCATTAAAAATAATTAAAAACAAAAATCTGGTTCATATTGTGCATAATGCCGTCTAAAAAGCCTCATTTGAAGAAAAAATATTCATTAATTAATGTTTTAATTCTTAATAAATTATTTTTATTTGGTTATAAAAACAGTTATGTTTTTCTGGTGCTGAGTTGTCTCGGTCCTGAGTTGTCCTGGCTACATCTTTTTTTTTAAAAATATTACCAACTATACATTTCTGAAAAAATTATCAGCTATACATTTTTGGAAAAAAAAAGAAAATTTTGTCGGCATTAAATAACCCATTGTGGTTGATATGCCGTAAAACAAACCAAACCATTTTTTTTGGACGGGACGACTAACATTACTCTTCTTTAAATAGAGGTCTCTTATAGTGAATTTCCATTTTTAGTGTTTGTTAGTTGAGGCAATTAGCTGGGCCGGCAATGAAGTGTCGGTAAAAAGATAGCAAAGATGAGTTGTACTAGACCCATAACCCATTAGAATAGCCTCAAGGTTTGGTTTAAATAAATCCGGTGAAACGACGCATCCTTCTCTGTAGCCATTTTCACTTTTTGTGTAAAAGCTTGATAGAATTTCTACGATCACCAAAGTTAAGCAACGTCGAACCTGGTCAATATAAAGATGGGAGATCATACTAGGTGCTGTAAACTTGAATTTTCTGATGGTCTAATAGTTAATAGCTCTGAATTGTTAATTTGGAAATCCGAGTTCCAATTCCGGTTAGGTTCGTTATATTCACTTACTTGCAAATATGCATGAATCACTTTTTTCTCCCCAGCTATGGGTTAATTAGTAAGCCTTGTATCATTAAATCGTTATCATCTACCCCCCAAATTCTTACACTACAGAAATATTTTCTGGGGTTTAAATAGCCTTCAAAGGGTTGATAAGCCGTAAAAAACGAATCTATCAATCGATGAAATACTGCTCAGCTACACAGGCATGCGTTTTAGATTTATTTACATTCTCTGGAAGATAAATTTAGAGAAACTACCCTGGTCACAAAATGAGGGATTAGTTCATATACTGACTATAATATACAATTGATCCCCCACTTTATATCAACATTGTAATTTCTTGTTTGTTTATAAAATTCTGATTAGGTATGACTCCATTTTGTTTTCCCCCAATTATGGGTTAATCGGTAATACTTATATCATTAAAACATTATTAACTCCAAAAAATAAAATTAAATTGTGCTCAAGATATTTCGGTTTCGGTATTAAATAACCCATAGAGGTGTTGATATGCCGGTAAACAAAAACAACCAAACAACCAGAAGGTGTTTACCTCCGAATTCAGGCATCTGCAGGGAATGGTGGATCCTATCCATTGCGGACAACGATGTACTATTGAATAAATATTTTTTCTTGACAAACTCTTGGTAAGAGACCGATCGAGAGAAGGAAAAAAATAATTCTTGAGTGGTTGATATTTTGGTAAATGTAATTTGGGAAGAAATTATTTCTCGTTTCTGGATTGTCCACTGGAGGTGCAGCATCGGCCGGTCTTAACATCGGGTATTCAATTAATAAGGTTTGGAAACATGCAGTTGAATGCACATCAATTGATAGTTAAGTGTTTTAAAGAGTGTGCAGGAATAGCGGAAGTGCAGGAAAAGGAGACATGCGCAGAGAATGTTTTATGCTAATCGGGAAAACAAGATTGAGGTCGAATTGGGCTTCGTGTCCGAATGGGAAAAGGAACATATCTCTCCATGGAATGAATTTCGGTGAATAGAGTAAAATGAGATATAAAAAAAAACTGTAAAAGAATAAAAAAGTATTTTAATTCTATGAAAAAAAAATCGAGTGTGAGAGGAAAAATGTTCCCAGTCTGTTCATATCTATCTATCTATCTATCTATCTATCTATCTATCTATCTATCTATCTATCTATCTATCTATCTATCTATGACAGTATATTCTTATCTATCTATATATATGGAAGTCTATTCATATCTATCTATCTATCTATCCATCTATCTATCTTCATGATCTATCTATCTATCTATCTATCTATCTATCTATCTATCTATCTATCTATCTATCTATCTCAGTCTATTCATATCTATCTATCTATCTCAGTCTGTTCATATCTATCTATCTATCTATCTATCTATCTATCTATCTCAGTCTGTTCATATCTATCTATCTATCTATCTATCTATCTATCTATCTAATCTATCTATCTCAGTCTGTTCATATCTATCTATCTATCTATCTATCTATCTATCTATCTATCTATCTATCTCAGTCTGTTCATATCTATCTATCTATCTATCTATCTATCTATCTTTCTCAGTCTAATCATATATATCTATCTATCTCAGTCTGTTCATATCTATCTATCTATCTATCTATCTATCTATTTATCTATCTATCTATCTATCTATCTATCTATCTATCTATCTATCTATCTCAGTCTATTCATATCTATCTATCTATCTATCTATCTATCTATCTATCTCAGTCTGGTCATATCTATCTATCTATCTATCTATCTATCTTTCTCAGTCTAATCATATATATCTATCTATCTCAGTCTGTTCATATCTATCTATCTATCTATCTATCTATTTATCTATCTATCTATCTATCTATCTATCTATCTATCTATCTATCTATCTATCTATCTCAGTCTATTCATATCTATCTATCTATCTATCTATCTATCTATCTATCTATCTATCTCAGTCTGGTCATATATCTATCTATCTATCTATCTATCTATCTATGAATGTATATATGCAAGTATCTGTCTCTGTCTCTGTCTCTGTCTCTCTCTCTCTCTCTCTCTCTCTCTCTATATATATATATATATATATATATCTGAACTACAAAACATATAAAATTAGATAAATACTATAAAATATTATACAGACTGACCATTTCGGTTTTTCTTTGATTTTTTCGATATATATATATATATATATATATATATATATATATATATATAAGAAGAAATATACTCTTAGTGTGTGCTATATTTATGGGATAAAGTGCTCAATATCAGAGATAGAGCGTGTGTAAATATAAAAGTGAACATTGAATCAACACGTAGAGGCGACAGGCGGTTTCATGCCAGGCGCAATCGTCAGACCACAAACAGCCTGTCGCCTCTACGACACTTAGTGTTGACTTCAATGTTCATTTATATATATATATATATATATATATATATATATATACTGTATGTGTCTCTCTATGTAATGTGTATTTGGTGCACTGTGTGACACAAGATCCCCAAACGAGCCTCCGCAGGTTTTGAAATCAGAGTTTTCCTTCTCCTAGACCATTTGCCATCCAAGGCTATAGAACCCAGTCTATTTATCCATAGCTGGAGGGAGAAGAAGATTAATACCTTTCTCAATTGTATTAGCATAAAGTGAATGTAATGGATTCGATTGGAATTCGAACCCGGCTCTCTGAATCCTCAATCCGAGCCGCTAGCCATTACTCCACCGTGCTTCCCCAATACGAATTCATGTTTGGTATAGATGGAATAAAATTCCAGTAACCAAAAACACAATTTTTCATGAAAGTGAAAATACAGTGTAGAGCGATTAATATTTATTTAAAAATTATCACGTATTTTATAACATCACTACAAAAATAGCCATTTTGTTTCAACACTTCTAGTGTCTTATCAAGTGATGTCGTTGCAAGTAAAATAAAGAGCTTTTAAAGAGTTGATATATATATATATATATATATATATATATATATATATATATATATATATAGAGATATATATATTACGCGAATCATTGATACGAAAAGCAGATAATGAAGTTAATGATATAAATGGAAAGAATCACCCTCGCAAACAATTTTTGGTCACGACGCTGAGGTTGAATTTTTTAAAAAATTATTTTAAATTTAGCTCATGCCACCTTTACTAAAAAAACCTACTTCTACAAAAGAATTCTCATATTACTATATCAGTACAAGAACGCAGAATTTTAAAATTAAAAAAAAAATTCAACCTCAGCGTCGTGACTGCACGCTCGAAACGTTTTTCTTACAGTTAACAATATGACATTTCTAAAAACACTTCTTTCGGATCACACTTTATCTTTCGATGTCCTGTTATTATCTGGATGTAAAAAACTTACCTATTTCCCTACCTGAAGATGATTGCATGAAACAATTGAAAGCTAGTAGTAAAAAAGACCTTAAAAAACCGGAATTTATAAACAAGGATCATACCATTCATTAACGGATTCGAGATTAATGCATTTTATTATTAAAAATTGTTTTCCATATCATTAACTTCATTATCTGCTTTTCGTATGAATGACTCGCGTAATATATATATATATATATATATATATATATATATATATATATATATATATATATATATATATATATATATAAACTTACCTATTTCCCTACCTGAAGATGATTGTATGAAATAATTGAAAGCTAGTAGTAAAAAAAGACCTTATAAAACCGGAATTTATAAACAAGGATCATATCATTCATTAAAGGAGGTTAATGTATTTTATTATTAAAAATTGTTTTCGAGTGATTCTTGCCATTTATATCATTAACTTCATTACCTGCTTTTCGTATGAATGATTCGCGTAATGTAAATTGAACCTGCACCACATAATTGATATATATATATATGTGTATATATATATATATATATATATATATATATATATATATATATAAGTTTCATTAAAGACGACAGAAAAGATACCGCCATTTATCATTTTATTTAATTCGTCTGGAGTTCCTACAAATTACGTGTTGCATGTGTTTATGCCTTTATTAAATTTTCGGAATCTGTTCTTTCTTTTTGAATAAACCTCTATATATAAGACCCAGAAAACTGGTAATCCTATGCGCCCATCATTCCAGGTATAAGTATCTCCCGCCACCCCAGATAGCTAGAGCCATAGCAAAAATATTAACCCCTGTCTTTGGAACAATAACTCCATAACATATAAAAAATTCAGGCAACCTTGTCGAAAAACTAAGGAAAATAAATATGACTGACAAACTCATGGCCAGTTCAGATATAAAATCACTTTACACTAATATCCCCGTTGAAAAATGTTTAAATCTCTTAAAGTAACATCTAAGAAAATCAAAGATAAACTTCTCCCTACCAAAAGCTAAAATTAAAAAACTCCTCATCAGCTATTTCAGATTTAATTTGGATAAACAATGGGATCGCCTCTCAGTGAAGTAATGGCATGTATCTTCTCGAATCTAGTTCTTTCCAAAATATTTTACTCAAACAATCAAATTTCTTCCGATATATTGATGGTGCTCAATGTTACTAACTTAGCGGATCTTGTAGATAAAGTTAACAAAGTCGAATATACAATAGAATTTACATACGAAATAGAAAAAAAAATACTTTACCTTTCTTAGGCATCATGTTACACCGAATTAGCAACAAGTATCGTCAAGCTTTTGAAGGTTGTCCTGATATCTCTCCCGAGTAAGAACCCCCATAGAGGAGAACATGACTAAAGACTGGGTGTACGCTGCGGAAAGAAATATAAAGGAGAGACAGGCCGACCCATTAAGGTAAAGCTTCAAGAACACTAGAAAGCTGTAACACGAGGGGAAGTGGAAAAATCAGGCGTGGCTGACCACATATGGAGAGAGAAGGGAGATCACCGCCCTCTGTGGGATCAGGTTGCGATCATAGACAAAGAACACCATTGGAAAATTCGTAAACTTAAGGAATCAGCACATATGCTAGGCCACAAAAATCTCCTGAGCTGACCAAGCATAGAAATAAATACAATATTGGAACCAGTAATAAGGAGTGCCAGAGAAAAGCGATAATAACAATAAAAATTGCAATATGAGCTCTGGTAAAAATGGTTGCTGAAGACATTAGGTTTATAATACCCAGAAATTGATACACAGATGTTCTCAACGACACATGGCACAGTGGATAATGGCGTTAGTTAGATTGTGAGTTCAATACTCGGCTAAGAACTTTCAGAGGGAAATTAACAGGGGATAACAGCTGTAACACGTGGGGAAGTGGAAAAATTATCTGATAACTGACATCCATTAAACATGGCACATGGAACTAGTCTATCCCAGTGAGCTAAATAAAGGGTTCATTTCGACATTCCAACCACCTGAAGAAGGCAGGAGCGTACAACGACCGAAACGTTGTAATAAATATGGTGACAAAGATGAGGACAATAGTCCGAATAATGTAAATAATGTACATAATACCTCATCTCAGAAATATAGACAGAAATAAATTTTCACCAATAACACTGGTTTATTTCCTGCTGACTTTTATCCGACTTAATGAAACACCCTTTATATATTTCTCACATTTCTCACTTGTCGAACTCACTTCCGGTTCCATGCTTTCCAGCCAACTTTGATCTTCAAAAGTTTTAATGCAATGTCTATCGTTATCTACTGTCTCCTTAATAATGTTTCTCTTTTTTCTTATTCTTTCACACTCAGTAACCCCTCGTGTCTTAGTGGCTTTAGTGCCTTGCGTGGGGTGAAATGATTAGAAAACAAATTTAAATGCAATGTCAATCATTATCTACTGTCTTCTTGATTACTCTTCTATTGTTCTCGCTCCTTAATAATGTTTCTCTTTTTTTATTCATTCACACTCAGTAACCCCTTGTGTCTTAGTGGTTTTACTGCCTTGCATGGGGTGAAATGATTAGAAAACAAATTTAAATGCAATGTCAATCATTATCTACTGTCTTTCTGATTACCGTTCCATTGTTCTCGCTACTTAGTAATGTGTCTTAGTAGAAGGAAATGAGTTGCTGTAACCCACACGGCTAAAAAACAACGGGAGAGTCCAGTATATAAACCGGATGTAACAATAACTTTGTCCAAATCGTGTAACATCAAAATTGTCCAATTGTTAGATTAAGCTTTGAACCGTTGTATCTTAGAAATGATTAAATATATCTTACTGGAATTCTCCGAAGTTTTTATACCACTGAGCAATAAGAATGTATAATTACTCACCAAGGTTAACAGAAGAATCGTGATGAAATCAATCAAAAACGAAAATGGCATGTTCATCATTAATTAATCATAGCTAAGGTTCGGAAGCTCATGAAGGATTGAAAACAGTTCAAATATATATATATATTATTCCAGGATAATTTTCCAACTTATTCAATTTGATCTTCACCTTCTCTAATCTTCTTACTTTCTGTCCTGGAGTAACACGGTGTCTCAGATGTTTCACGTACGATTTCATTTTCAATTTTTTCACTGCTCTTTAGACTATCATAGCTGAAAATTCTATCTCATGTGCCAAACGTCTTATGAATTGAGTTGGATCTTTTCTAATTGATCTATTTAGCTTTAAGTTGAAATGATGTTCCTTTTTCTTGTTCTAACCTCCTGATCCAGTTTTCCTCTCAACTGTTCCACCTTTTTAAAAAATTATTCATCGTTATTTTGATGGTTCTTGCATGGACAGTGTATGAATGTTGTCACCATTAATGAAGGCCTGAATAAGATTTTTCCTCTTACCATTGCTCAGTTGGGAAGACACAGTCGGGCTAATACAAAACGATTTTAACCTGTTCTTTTTCTAATAACTCAAAGGGTTTCTCAATGTTATAGTGGAAGACACCTTGTCTAGAGAATAGACTCTCCCACCTATTATAAGTAGGAGTCAGTAGGTAGTCGAGGAAGAGTAAGTTATCAGCGACCACAACTCGATTACTCTGCGTAACACTTTATTACAAGTTCCTAACGTTTCTGTATGAGTACGAATCTTCGTCGCCAAAAGTTGTTTTGGTCAACGATTCTTTTCTCCCCCGTATGAGTTCGAATCTTCGTCGCCAAAAGTTGTTGTGGAGTTATTTCCACAATAGAACTTGTAGTCGGACTAAATGCGTCCGAAATGGGGTAAACGTACAGAAATGTTAGGAACTTGTAATAAAGTGTTACGCAGAGTAATCGAGTTGTGGTCGCTGATAACTACTCCTCCCTCAACTACCTACTGACTCCTACTTATAATAGGTGGGAGAGTCTATTCTCTAGACAAGGTGTCTTCCACTATAACACTCAGTGATTCTTATGAAAAATGGTGTCAAGATGGCTAAACGTCTTATCTGAAAACCTGTAAAAATAAACTCAGTTTAGCGGTGTTTAAACGTTTTGGGGGATGGACAAAATGCTGTAAGACGATTCGGGCAATTTTGTTTTTACACTCGGTATATGTCTCTGTGAAGGTTGTCGTATATACTAAATACACAATATATGAATTAATACAAAGCCTTTGGGGAAAAAAAGGGAATTTTCTTTCAAAAACGTTATATGGAAATTTGAAGAGAGATGATAATCTGGGTAACATTTGGAAATATATAATTCTTTCAGGTTAATGACGTCAGTCGAATTGCGTATTTTAAATCGGATCGACGCAGCTTAGATACTGGGTATCTCTTGTAGCACCGATTGGTACTATCGATAATATATTGTTTTAATTATGGGGCTGTCCTCACTACAATATAGGATCCATTCCAGACATTCTTGTGATTTATGGTAATTTCGAAATTAAGAGAACTGTCGTCTATCAGACGATTCTTCATATTCACGACTCTCTTTTCATCTTTGCTTTGTCCTAACGATCATGAACTCAACTATATTCCCGAACGTTTACCGAAGGTAAGCAACATCCAGCCTGGTTAGTACCTAGATGGGTGGCCGCTCGGGAATACCAGGTGCTGTAAACTTGGAAGTTCGGGTGGTATGGCTTACGGCCATATCACGTTGAAACCCCGGTTCCCTGACGATGACCGAAGTTAAGCAACATCGTGCCTGGTCTGTACCTAGATGAGTCTCCCCTTGGGAATACCAACTGCTGTAAGCCTGGTTGTGCGAGTGGTGTGGCTTACGGCCATATCACGTTGAAACACTGGTTCCTTGACGATGACCGAAGTTAAGCAACATTGAGCCTGATCAGTACTTAGATGGGTGCCCCCTTGGCAATACCAGGTGCTGTAAGCATTGATTTGCGAGTGGTAGGGTTTACGGCCATATCACGCTGAAACACCGGTTCCTGTAAAATTTAAGCAACGTTGATATTGGTCAATACCTAGATGGTTGACCGATTGAGGTGCAGTAAGATTGGATGGTATTGCTTACAGTCATATTCAGATTGAAACACCAGTTCCTGAAGTTAAGCAAAATTGAGCCTGGTCAGTACCTAGGTGGGTAACCGCTCGGCTCTGGAAGACCAGGTGTTTTAAGCTTGAATGTGCGGCTGGTATAATGGATAATGGTTCTGTATTGTTAATCAGAGAGTCGAGTTCCAATTCCACTTGGGTTAGTGATATTCACTTAGGCGCAAATTCCGCTGGGAAAGGTACGATTCCAGCTCTTCTTCCCCCCAGCTATAGGATAATTAGTTTAACTTCTGTTCTTGAAATCATTTTTATCTCCAAATATATTCTTACAGTCTATAGTTCGCCCTGTGTGACATCAGGAGCTGCGACGCTATTTTCGCTTCCGCGTCTCGTATATACGAGTTTGTCGTTACTTTGAAATTTTCAAGCAGCAAAGGCGGACTATCATTGTTGTTTCGTCCGTGTGTTGTTTGATTTATTGAAATTGTCATCTTTGATAATGCCTTATGCAAGCCGAAAGCTTAGATTGGATTTAAACATGTATCAATATGGTGTTTTCCTTTCGTCTTTCAATGATGATGTTATTAAGCTTATCAGACAATATGAAAGGAACTTACTTAAAATAAATAGACAAAACTTGTCTATATTATTTAATGAAACATGCATTAATGAAACATTGCTGCCGAAATATGCACAATATATATATATATATATATATAGGTAACTATACTCGTGTCGAAAAACCTTCGAATTCTTGATTTAACAATAGCCAAATCAATCTCGAAGGGAAAAAAGGTTTAAAAAAAGAAAGAGCCAGGAACATGAAAGTCTGTCGAAAATAATCGCACAGATACAGGTTCAAGGCCCAAAGAAAAAACCCCGATACGAGTAAACAACTAACTAAAGAGCTCGATACAAACGTAGAGCAGACCTATTCAAAGCTAATGAGCCAGACACACCTACCAAGGTTTCATTGGGGCAGATCGTCAGGGTCAGCTGAACCTGACGATCTGCCTAAGTGAAAACTTGGTAGGTGTGTCTGGCTCATTAGCTTTGACTATATATATATATATATATATATATATATATATATATATAGAGAGAGAGAGAGAGAGAGAGATAGATAGTGAGTGATAGAGAGAGATATTTGAATAGATTGAGATAGATAAACAGACTGAGATAGATAGATAGTTACGAACAGACTGGGATAAATATGAACAGACTGAGATAGATAGATAGATAGATAGATAGATCTTTTTTAATCATTTCATCGCAAGGAAGGCAATAATGCCACTAAGAAGCAAGAGGTGGCTGAGTGCAAACGTATATGATAAAAAACTACCTTTAAGGGGAGAGGACAATAAAATATCGGGATTTAAGATGACAGTAGATAACGATTGACATGGAAAGCCAGACACCGGAAGTGATTTTACAAGTAAGAAGTGTAATAAAAGGAACAGTTAGCATAGAACTTCCGCTAATAACTCTCTAGTTCAATCGAACTAGTTACCAATCTAGTACTACGGCTAAATTCGACAAGTCCTCGTGCAGACGAAGAATGGTTATGGGAACGCTTAACGTGAAGAAGAGACAGAAATCTCTTTTTGAAAGATTTCTTATTTTATCAGACATTATTTCTTATATGATAAATTTTCAGTTTCTGTTTTCATTTTATACAACAGTGAAATAAAGAACAAATTGAGAAGTCCTACTAAAGACGAACAGGAATCGAACTCGCATCCATTTTTTGCCATCGTGAAAAGCGCCTTTTTGAGTCAAAGTGTGTCCCCACTAGTTCGTCCACGGAGCCAGTCTGACAGAGTAATATTGAATTACCTATTTAATGAAAGGACGTTTCCCGTTCGGACTTTTACGAAATTTATATCTGCGAGATTTAATTTCCTACTTGAAATATGAGCAGGAATATTTTCAAAGGAGTTTTTTTCTGTTATTATTTCTTATTAATATAAACGTTATTTTAAATAGACAAATGAACCATTGCCCTGTCAGGCTGGTCTCCGTGGCCGAGCTCGTAAAGAAGGAAATTAATATAAAGTTAATGGGTTAGAGAAAGAGAGAGAGAGAGAGAGAGAGAGAGAGAGAGAGAGAGAGAGAGAGAGACAGATGAATATTTAATTTGCAACTTTTCAGTTGTTTTATCCATATTATATATATATATATATATATATATATATATATATATATATATATGAAGAAATATAGTCTTAAAGTGTGGTATGTTTATGGGATAAAGTACTTAATATCAGAGATAGAGCGTGTGTAAATATAAAAGTGAACATAGAAGTCAACACTTAGAGGCGACAGTCTCTTTCATGCTAGATGCAATCGTCAGGCGGGCTGACGATTGCATCTAGCATGAAACAGACTGTCGCCTCTAAGTGTTGACTTCTGTGTTCACTTTTATATATATATATATATATATATATATATATATATATATATATATATGCGCGCTCACGCGCGTGTGTGTGTGTGAACGCACTGAGACTGACAGGCAGACAGACAGATAGATAGATAGATAGTTAGATAGATAGATAGATAGATAACAAAATGTCATATATAGAGAAGGATGAAGAGACAGACAGATGGGAACACACACAGATAGATAGATAGATAGATAGATAGATATCTATATATCTATCTATCTATCTATGAAGAGACAGACATGAACGCTCGAAGACACATAACAGTTAGCGAGAGAGAGAGAGAGAGAGAGAGAGAGTTCCAGTGAGACAGAAAGATCTCATTATACTGAAAGAGAAAGAGATATATCTGGGCAGACAGAGAAATTGTTAGAGAACAAACTGATAACAAAGCAAGGTCGTGATAGTCAGTACCGAGATGGGTGACCGCTTCCGAATACGAAAGGCTGTAAGCCTGGATGTGCGGGTGGTATGGCTTACGGTCATATCACGTTGAAACATTGGTTCCCGTACGATGAACAAAGTTAAGCAAGATGGAGCCTGGTCAATACCTAGAGGGGTAACCGCTTGAGAATACCAGGTGCTGTAAGCCTGGATGTGAGGGTAGTATAACTTAGAGCCATGTCACGTTGAAACACTATTTAACCCATAGCCGTAGGGAGAAGATGTGGATTCATACCATTCGCAAAGATATTTGCGCGCAAGCCAATAAAACGCACCAAACAGGAATTGGAACTCGGGTCCTGATGAAAAATTCTGAGCCATTATCCAAGTTTACAACATCAAGTGGTCAGCCAACAAGGTCCTGATCAGGCTTGGCGTTGCTTAATCTCTGTGGTCGTACGAGATCCGGTGTATCAACGTGATATGGTTGCAAGCTCATTATGTGCACCCACCTTTCCAATCTTATAACAACTAGTATACCGAAAAAAACATCTAGGTACTGGGTAGTCTTGACGTTGCTTAACTTCAGTGATCGTAAGAGAACCGGTATTTAAGAGTGATATTACAGTAAACAATACCACTCGCATATGTAACATGGTATCACCAATCAGTTACCCATCTTGTTCCTGA